>PITA01002550.1:28386-139211 GCA_004023965.1 Spilogale gracilis | reverse complement strand
GAAGCCTGCTTCTCTCTCTCTCACTCCCCTTGTTTGTGTTCCCTCTCTGGCTATGTTTCCTTCTGTCAAATAAATAAATAAAATCTTAAAAAAAAAAAAAAAAGAGCTGGACACGTGACTGATTGAGCCACCCAGGTGCCCTGGAAAGAAGATTAAAACAAATAGAAAGGGAAGTTGTCATACTTTCTTCCAGTCGTTAGTAGATTGTCCTGGGCACCCCTTTTGGTTAGCACTGCACTAGTTCATGAGGTCATTACGGGTATATCTCCAGGCATCTCTCTTGCTAGGTGAGCCACTGTTTATTAAATGGCATCTGAAAGGTTTGCTTCTTTTTGTGGGACTGTTATGTGTTCCTATTAATAAACAGGTGATATATATATATATACACACACACATATTGATACACACATATATATTTAAGATTTTATTTGTTTATTTGACAGAGAGAGACACAGTGAGAGAGGAAACACAAGCAGGGGGAGTGGGAGAGGGAGAAGCAGGCTTCCTGCTGAGCAGGGAGCCAGATGCAGGGCTTGATCCCAGGACCCCGGGATTATGACCCTAGCTGAAGTCAGATGCTCAATGACTGAGCCACCCAGGCACCCCAGCACAACATATTCTGAGAAGAGATTGGCCTATGGATGTTTTTTGCTCAACCCCTTTTCCTGAACAACTGGCCGATGCCCTGATATGGTAACTTTACTCATCTGTATGGGAGGATCAAGACTTTGGCCTGCAAGGAGCTGGCCTGTTGAGATCAGAAAGTGCTTGAAGTCAAGCTTTTGGCATCAAAGCTGTTAATCCCAAGCAGGTGCAGGCTGCGCCTCTGTTCTTGGGAGATGAGGGAGCTTGGTGGTCTGTCTCACAGCCAGAAAGCATTTGACATCACCCTCTTTTCTAAAGAAATGGATGGAGGGGGCATTTTTCTTTAGGAATCTCCTCAGTGACCTGTTTGGTTTTGTTTCAAAATACATTGACTTAAAAAAACAAAGTTGAACCTGTCTCATAGCTGAATGAGTTGGGGGGGGGGCTTGAATATAACCTATACATATTTTTTAAATAGGTACTAAAGTTTCTACATGACAAGGGATTCCCTTATGGGCATCTTCACGCCTCCAATGTGATGCTAGATGGTGACACTTGCCGGCTGCTAGACCTTGAGAATTCCTTATTGGGCCTTCCTTCCTTCTACCGATCCTATTTCTCACAATTCAGGAAAATCAATGTAAGTTGCTAGAAGTAATGAAAACAGCAAATTCATTTTTAGGTATAAATGATTTCCATGGGAGGACCCATAGATCGGCTCTTGTAAGAAATATGCACTAGGTGATGAAAGGTACAGGCAGGGTAGGCCATGCCTGTTGGCTCTGTTCTCTCACAGAGCATCACTCTATTTTTAAGAGCCTCGTTGAAATGGTGCATGGGACAAGGAGGGACATAGAGTCACTTACTGGAAAATAATGGGGAGTAGGACCAGGACCTTGGGTCAGAGCAATGTCCTATGAGCTTTTGCAAAAGGCCTTGGAGTTGTGTTTCCACTACCAGTTATGAGTGGGGTGGCCCATGGCCATGTTTTTCTCAGTGGAAGCCTAGGGAAGGAATAGTGGGATTCACAAAGCCATACTAAAGGATAACCATCTGCTGCTGTCTTGTCTTCCACAGACACTGGAAAGTGTGGACGTCCACTGCTTTGGCCACTTACTGTATGAAATGACTTATGGACGACCTCCAGACTCCGTACCTGTAGATTCCTTCCCTCCTGCCCCGTCTATGGCTGTGGGTCAGTATGGGGTTTGGAGGAGTCTTCTGGGCCCCAGTAGTCTGCAGAGCTGCTAACCCCCTTTCCAGAGTCCAAGAAGGACCCAGAGGAAGTTGCCATGCTCCATAGCCAGCCAAACCCAATTTATAAAAGTAAACCAAGTCTGAGCAATTTATTTAAATTCACTTCACTAAAAATTCAGATGGCTTATCCATTTGTCAGGCTATCTGAAAGCTCAGGAGACATATTGTAACTGTGTTTGAATTTTGGAAGCAGGAAGTTGTAGAGAGAAGTCTGCCCAGACCGAGTCTGATACAGAAGCAAAAGCTAGGAGCAGGCAAATTGAAGCCAGCCTTTCAACTGGGACAGGTGTTAAGGGCCAGACCAAGGCTGGGTGGGACCTGCGACGAACAAGAGAGCCACGGGCCAGACATCTGGTTGATAAAAGGCTGGCAGGCCAAGAGCAGGGACAGGGAGGCAGGAATACAGACCCCTGGCAGATTGCATCTCGGTGTTCTCCCAGCCTTACTTTGGGGAATAAGGAGGGCCGGAGGACAGGTAGGAAACACCTTTGGGAGAGAGACGGAGGGACTGATGGAGACTCCTTTAGGGGACCCTTTCATCCCATCCACAGCTAGCTCAGAACTCACTGTTAGAGCACCAAGAGGGGAGGGCAGGGTAGCTCTTGAACTACCAAGCCTTTGCGATGTGCAGGCTAACCCTCCAAGTGCTACTTTTGTGCCAAATTAGTGGTTCATGAGTACAGGCCCCGAGACTACTTTGTGTTGTGTTCAAACAACTGAAACTGAACAGTGACCTGTGAGTAGAAAAATCTGGCTGCTTTTGTTTATATCATCCAAGGTGTTGGATGATGAGATATCAACAATTGGCATTTTGTGTGCCGGTTTTGATTAAAAAGCAAGCAAGCAACAAAATGTCTTTCGAGTTCAGAATTTTCTGTGTAGTGTAGTGTTTACTTCTCTTTAAGAGAGCAAACACTTTTATGAATGATATCTGGAATCCTTCCTCCAATTATCTTTGAAATATATTTAACTTTATGTCAGCCTGTGGTTTCTGAACCATTTCTTTTGAGTCATCGGTAACGTGGTGTTGCCAGCATTCCCCTTCCCCCATGTATGCCATCTGTCTGTGCGTGAAGAGTTTTGACACCGTCCTCATCAGCCTGCAGACAGTTGTTGCAAAGTGGTGTCAAACTTTTCATCACCAAGTGGATTTGCCAGCATGTTCTGTGGAACTAAAATGTGTATCTGTTCATTTCAAGTGGCCGTGTTGGAGTCTACGCTGTCTTGTGAAGCCTGTAAAAATGGCATGCCTACCGTCTCCCGGCTCTTACAGATGCCGTAAGTCAATCACATGCCTTGCTTGTCACCTCCCTAAGTGTGTAGAATGCCAGACCACTAAGCCAGGTGTCTGGTGCCATAGTAAAGACTCAGGTGTGGTCCTTGCAGGGTCAGAGTGACGTGCTTGCTGTGGGTCACTTGCAGCATGATATCGCGACCTCTCTGCTACCATGGTTTCATTGCTGTCCCTTGATGTCCATGTCTTCATGTGTCTCTGCCTGTTGATGTTAGCGTCATGTGGGCCTACACGTGTCCCCCCGGCCCCCGCTTAGGACATTCTCATGGAGGGCCTGCTCGAGCGCTGTCCTTCATGGCCCTGTTCTGCGCACCAGCTGGCCCTCAGCCGGGGCTGGTTCTGCCCTCTAGGAGGAGGACAACGTGTTTCTGACCTCTCGTGCACTCCTTGGTTCCTTTGTTCCCTGGGTAACATGGCTTACACATCTAGCTTGTACCAGGCATTGTGCTAGAGGCTTGGAGTGCAGAAGACATTCCCCCTTAAACTTGATTATGACTAGTTCATCAGGACCATTGAAATAGTGCTGCAGGGCCTTTCCTGTGCTGTGTTTTCTCTTCCTTCGTGGATGGAGAGGGCAGCAGTGTGGTTAGGAAGGATGCATCTAAGGTTAGACAGACCTGGGGGTCAGACAGCCTCCCCAGTTCTACCTGGGTGACCTGGTGTAGGTTTCCTGCCTCTGAAAGCGGAGACTCCTCATCTGGGAAATGGGGATGGTAGTGGGCTCCACTGGAGACGGTCGTTGGGAGGATTCAATGAGAGAATTCCTGGTGAAGCGCCAGGTACTTAACAAGTGCTTATCGAATGTTAGTTGCGATGTCTATTGTGTGAGCATCACGTGCTCTGAGGCGCACCCAGTGCATTGTCTGTACCAGCTTGTTGCCTAACGGATGTTCTCAGGAAACAGTGATGTGGGGAGAGAGGGCAGGGCTTCGCTTGAATGCCTATGGCCAGAGCTCAGAGGAGGTCCAGGTGTTCAGAGAGTGTCTGTTTAGAGAGGCACTGTCCGAGGCCCCGTGGAAGCCGCGCTGAGCAGCCCTAGCCCCTGCCCCAGCCCCTGCGCGTACATGTGACATTGTCAAGTTCAGCTGACACTGGTGCATCCCTCTCCCAAGCCGCCACTATTAATTAATAACAGTATGAATATGGAAGAATAGACCCAGTTAAGGAAATGAAACAATTTTCGCACAAACTCATTTTAAAAGAAAATACATCTGTCATTAGAGAACAGCCCGGATTTGTGTTGATCTACTTGGGTTTGCATTGGTAGCCCGCACATTCCAGACCTCTGCCATTCTGCTCCCAGCCTTCCGAGTCTAAAAGGAAGCCACATTGTTTTTCTCTCACTGAGGTCTTTCTACCTTGTGGCCTTCAGCCTTGAAAGAATACTTGAAGAGTCATGAACTCTGTTCAGTTAAAATGCATTTTCTGGAAGTAAATGGGCCTGTGCCCTTTGATGTCTCTACCTCCAGAGCCACCCAGGGAGCACTGTGGGGGAAAAGTTAACTGTCTCATTTCTACTTGCATTTCCTGTTTTTTTAAAAGGGGGACTCCTCGGGCACCTGGGTGGCTCAGTTGGTTAAGCAACTGCCTTCGGCTCAGGTCATGAACCCGGAGACCCGGGATCGAGTCCCACATCGGGCTCCCTGCTCGGTGGGAAGCCTGCTTCTCCCTCTCTCACTCTCCCTGTTTGTGTTCCCTCTCTCGCTGTGTTTCTCTCTGTCAAATAAATACAATTTAAAAAAAAAAAAAAAATAAAAGGGGGACTCCTCAAGGCAAGGCTCACACAGCCATGTGAGCCCTGCCAAGGAACCGTGTAAATTCTCCCAAACTGTCTTAGCCAAAGTAGTTCATAGTTCCTCATGCTATTGTTTTTAGTCACATAATTTTGGAAGAGAGAATTGATATACTCTAAAAGCTGCTTTCTTAAAAAAAGATTTTATTTATTTATTTGACAAAAAGAGAGTGAGAGAGGGAACACAAGCAGGGGAAATGGGAGAGGGAGAAGGGAGCCCGATGTGGAGCTCGATCCCAGGACCCTGGGGTCATGACCTGAGCGGAAACCAAGAGTTGGACACTTAACTGACTGTGCCACCACTGGAATACATTTTATCCTCTTCTGGGGCTTAATAAAAAAGGGGGAAAATTGGTTATTCTGTTTATAAATATCTACTGCATAAATTATTTGCAGTATAATATAAATATAGCAATATAATAAAATAATATAATTTGCAAAACTAGTTTTAAAAGTGTTTATTACTTTACTATATAGCATGAGAGGACTGTTGCCCCACAGTGTGGGGAGATAACCCTTCAGTACAGGGCTGACCCAGTCTCTCCCTTGTAGCACCTCTGATACTGGGGGGGAAGAGGGAGGGGCTGAGGTTTCTCTGTGGTCACGCTGGGTGGCCTGTAAACTTTGAGTTTGTCGATAAGCATGAAATAGTGGGCTGGGCCAGGGCCGGGGTATGTGGGAACCTCAGGGGCTAAAGATGTCTGATTTTGATCCTGTTCTGAGAGGACACCTGGCTTAAGAAAGATTTTTGTTTGTTTCTTTTCTTAACAGATTATTCAGTGATGTTTTACTAACCACTTCTGAAAAGCCACAGTTTAAGGTAAAGCAAATCATATCATTTTTTTGGTTTGTGACATGTATAAGTTGATTTTGAAACAGTGCTTTAAAAAAATTACTCAAGTAGAACTGACATACCACATTATGTTTCAGGTGTGCAACATAATGACTTGGTATTTGTGTACATTATGAAATGATCACCACAGCAAGTCTGGTTAATGTCTATCACTATATACTGTTAGAATTCTTTTCTTTTTGTGGCAAGAACTTTTAAGATTTACTTTCTTAGCAACTTTGAGTATATAATATAGTATCTTAATAACAGTCACCATTCTGTACATTATTATATCCCTATGACTTACTTATTTTGGGATTGGAAGTTTGTACCTTTTGCCCCCTTCACCCATTTTATCTGCCCCCCACCATGACCCTGGCAACCACCATTCTGTTCTCTGTGAACAGTCTGTTCTCTATGAGTTCAGGTTTTGTTTTGTTTTTAGAACCCACATGTAAATGAGATCTTATGGTATTTGTCTTTCTCTGACTTATTTCACTTAGCATAATGCCCCCCAAGCTCCATTCATGTTGTTGCAAATGGGAGGATTTCCTTTTTTATGGCTGAGTAATATTCCATTCTATATATGCACATTTTATTTATCCATTTATCCATTTATCCATTGATAAACACTTAGACAACTATTATTTCCATGTCATGGTATAAATAATGCTGCAGTGAACATGGGAGTCCATATCTTTTTAGTGTTTTCATTTACTTTAGATACATACCCAGAAGTGGAATTGCTGCATTGTTTGGTAGTTCTATTTTTAATTTCTTGAGGAACCTCCATACTGTTTTCCCAATTTACATTTCCACCTATAGTGTAAAGATTTCTTTTTTCTCCACATCCTTGCCAACAGTTGTAATCTTGTCTTTTTGATACTAGCCATTATAACAGATGTTAGGTGATATCTCTTGTGGTTTTAGTTTGCGTTTCCTTGATTAGTGATGTTGAGCACCTTCTTGTTACATGTAGGCCATCTGTGTGTCAAGTTAGTGCTTTTTTTAATCAAACAAGAGAAGGTACAGTATTTTTTAAATTGATGTACAGTTAACATGCAATATCCTCTTAGTTTGCATACATCAAAGTGATTGGATATTTTTTATATATTATGAAATAATCCCCACAATAAGTCTAGTTACCATCTATCACCACACAAAGTCATTAAAATATCAGCTGTATTCTCGATGCTGCAGTGAACGTGGCTTATTTATTTTGTAACAGGAAGTTTAGGTACAGTATCTATAATCGTGACAATTTAAAAACAATCCCTTCTATGTGCTGCCTAGGTGAGCACTTGAAAACAATCTAACTGTTCTACAATCAGGGACTAGTTTAAGAATTTACAGTGTATCTGTTTGACAAAATGTTTTTTATGAAATAAAAGTAAAATTTATAAAGACATTGTTGTAGCATGAAAAACAACTGTTTAGGTTAAGGGGGAAAGACAAGTAGGATATAAAATACAGTGTGTAAAAAGAATACCTGTGCCTAGCAGAAAGTCAGGAAGAAAAATCCTGGGAAGTAGCAGCATGTGGTATCATGGGAAGAGCAGGGGCTTTAGAACCTGAAAAAACTCAGGGTGATGCCTTACTTTGCTTTTCTTAATACCAGCCATTTATCTATTGCTGTTTTCTTCAGACATGACATTTTTTAAAAGATTTTCTTTCTTTATCCGAGGGAGAGCACAAGCAGGGGGAACGACATGCAGAGGGAGAAGCTAGCTCCCGCTGAGCAGGGAGCCCAATACTGGGCTCGATCCCAGGACTCTAGGATTATAACGTGAGCTGAGGGCAGACACTTAACCACTGAGCCACGCAGGTGTCCCATCAGACACGACATTTGACTTTTTTTTTTTTTAAAGATTTTATTTATTTATTTGACAGAGAGATAAATCACAAATAGGCAGAGAGGCAGGCAGAGAAAGAGGAGGAAGCAGGCTCCCTGCCGCGCAGAGAGCCCGATGCAGGCCTCAATCCCAGGACCCTGAGATCATGACCTGAGCCGAGGGCAGAGGCTTTTAACCCACTGAGCCACCCAGGCATCATAGATGAGTAGATCTCAATTAGAGATTTGACATTTTGCATCAGATAGTTGTTTGTTGTGGGGGCTATCCTGTGCATTGGCAGACGTTAAGCAACATCCCTGGCCTGTACCCACTAGAAGCGAGCAGTACTTTCCTTCCACCCCACATATTGTGATGGTAAAAATGTCTCCAAAGGGTGCCTGGGTGGCTCAGTCAGTTAAGCGTCTGCCTTCAGCTCAGGTCATGATCCCAAGGTCCTGGGATTGAGCCCCACATCCAGCTCCCTGCTCATGGGGAAGCCTGCTTCTCCCTCTTCCACTCCCCCCGCTTGTGTTCCCTCTCTTGCTGTGTCTCTTTCTCTCTCTGTCAAGTAAATAAATAAAGTCTTAAAAAGTCTCCCCAAATCTCTAAATGTCCCTTAGAGAGGGAAGAGGGTAAAACCACCCCTAATAGAGATCTACTCATCTATGAGCTTGATGTTTACTCAGTGTGTACAGTTGGTGAGTAACACTTGTTTATTGTTCTTGGTCAACTGAGATAGTCCACATGAGCACTTGCGGGGGGATGGGGAGGGTGGTCCTGGCTCTAGGAGTTTGTGGTCAGTTTTGTTCTGGGCAGTAGGATGAAGGGTGATTCTTCCTCCTCTCTGTATTCCAAAGGAACATTTAAAACTATTATGATGAAATTCCATTAGGACAAACAAAAACAAGCTGGGGTCAGAAGATTGTGCAGGAGAGGAAGACATTTTCCTCTGTCCTGTTTTGCCAGTCAGAGGAATTCTGACCAAAATAGCTTGTTTGGATCTGAAGTAGGAAAGAAAAACATTTAAATCCATCTCTTCTTCACTGAAACTCCCCAGGAAATATATTCGGCCTTGTAAATAAATATGTTCTCCCCAGCCCTGAAAGTACAGGCCAGGAATTATTATTAGACCTTTTCTTTCTCTGAACAAGAGAGTCTATGCAACAATGACAACGTGATCTTAAAAATCAAGGTTAATTTCTTCTGTATGTACTTTTTTTTTTTTAAGATTTTATTTATTTGACACAGAGAGAGAGAGATCACAAGTAGGCAGAGAGGCAAGCAGAGAGAAAGGAGGAAGCAGGCTCCCTACGGAGCAGAGAGCCTGATGCGGGCCTCAATCCCAGGACCCTGAGATCATGACCTGAGCCAAAGGCAGAAGCTTAACCCTCTGAGCCACGCAGGCACCCCTGTATGTACTTTCTTTCTGGAAAGCTACACAAGAAACTGGTGACATTCGTTGCCTTCATGAAGGACAGTTAGTTGGCAAACTTTTTACTGTGCATATACCCTTTCATATATTTGAATTTTGAACCATATTACCTATTCAAAGGTTTTAAAATTTAAACTTTTAAAAGAATAATAGAGACAGAAAGTTCAATGTGATCCAGTTGTCTCTTTCCCAAGCCTGAAGAAACGACAGGCTCGGAAGCATACCAGGTACCAGGCTATTGTGAAGAGTATCTTCCGGCAGGGGGCGCCTGGGAGGCTCAGTCCGTTGAGCGTCTGACTCCTGATTTCAGCTCAGGTCTTGATCTCAGGGTTGTGGGATGGAGCCCCACGTCGGGCTCTGTGCTGGAGCCTGCTTAGGATTCTCTCTGCCTCTGGTCCACCCTCTGTCTCTCTCTCTCAAAAAAAAAGAAAAAAAAAAAGGAGAAAAGAAAGGAAAAGAAAGGAAAAAAAATGTATCTTCCAGCAGGAAAAAGCTTAAGCTTATGAAATTCAGAAAGTAAATATTTCACAGAGGAAATTTCTCTGAAGTTATAAAATGCTATGATTACTTGAACTGGTGTGTGTGTATTCCAATAAGCTGTATATATTTTTTGTTTTCATTAGGATAAAAAGACATGAAAGTTATCCTCTTAACCATTTTTAACTGTACATTTTAGTAGTGTTAACTGCGTTCACATTTGTTGTGTAACATAGTCCTAGAATGTTTTTATCTCGGTAACTGAAACTAGAGACCCATCAAATAACTCCCCTCTTTTTTTTTTTTTTTTTTTAAGATTTTATTTATTTGACAGAGAGAAACATAGCCAGAGAGGGAACACAAGCAGGGGGAGTGAGAGAGGGAGAAGCAGGCTTCCCGCTGAGCAGACAGCCCGATGTGGGACTCGATCCCGGGTCTCCAGGATCATGACCCAAGCTGAAGGCAGTTGCTTAACCAACTGAGCCACCCAGGTGCCCCCAAATAACTCCCTCTTAACCCATCCCCAGGCCCTTTCTGCTTCCGTGACTTGGACAATCTCAGTTAGCTCATATACGTGGAAGCATACAGTCTTTGTTCTTTCGTGACTGGCTCATTTCACTCAGTGTAATGTCTCTGTGTTCACTGGTGTTACAGCATGTGAAGGATTTCCTTTTTTTTCCCCCAAAGATTTTATTTACTTATTTGAGAGAGAGAAAAAGAGGGTGAGCACAAGCAAGGGGAGAGGAACAGAAAGGGAGAGGCAGACTCCCTGCTGAGCAGAGAGCCGGACGTGGGGCTCTTTCCCAGGACCCTGAGATCATGACCTGAGCCAAAGGCAGACGCTTAATCTTTTCTTTTTTTTTTTTTTTTTGAAGGCTGAATATTATTCTGCTGTGTGCATATACATTTTGTTTAACCATCCCTCTGTAGATGGACCTTTGAGCTATTTTCCCCCTCTTGGCTATTACGAATAATGCTGCAGCAAACTCGGGTGTGCAGGTATCTCGTCAGGACCCTGCTTTCAAGTCTTTCGGCTACGTACTCAGAAGTGGGATTGATGGATCATGTGGTATTTCTGTTTTTAGCGTTTTGAGAAACTTCGTTCTGTCTTACACAGCAGCGGCACCATTTTACATTCCCACCATCAGTGCATAGGGCTCCCAATTTCCCTCTGTCCTCGCCAACACTTGCTTAATAGTGACCATCCTAATGTGTGTGAGCTGGTATCTCTGCATGGTTTGGCTTTACAGTCCTCTGTAAACATACACTTGTTGCCCATTGGTAAATCTTCTTTGTGGAAATGTCTCTTCAGGTCCTTTGCCTGTTTCCCCTGTTCCCCTTAGATTTTCTGATTTTTTTCCCAGCTTTATTCTGGTATAATCTGTTTGGTTTTTTTTTTAAGATTTTTATTTATTTGACAGAGAGAAACACAGCGAGAGAGGGAACACAAGCAGGGGCAGTGAGAGAGGGAGAAGCAGGCTTCCTGCCGAGCAGGGAGCCCGATGTGGGTCTCTGGGATCATGACCTGAGCCGAAGGCAGTTGCTTAACCAACTGAGCCACCCAGGCGCCCCTATAATCTGTTTTTTATGACACATCCATTTTTTCCATCAGGTTACTTATTTTCCTTTTGTTGGGTTATAGGAGTTCTTTATATATTTTTGGCTATTACCTCTTCTTAAATATATAATTTCCAACTATTTCTCCCATTCCATAGATTCCTTTTTACTCTGTTGATTGTTTCCTTTGATATACAGAAGTTTCAAAGAAGCTCCATCTGTCTGTTTTTGCTTTTCTTGCCTGTGCTTTTGGCATCTCATCCAAAACCATCGTCAGATCCAATATCTTAAGGCTTTTGTTTAGTTCTAGGAGTTTTATAGTTTTAGGTCTTTGTCCAGTTTTGGGTTAATTTTTGCTTATGGTATAAGATGAAGGTGCAGCTTCATTCTTTCACATGTAGATATTCAGTTTTCCCAGCACCATTTATTGAAGACACTGTCCTTTCTCCACTGTGTACTTTTTGGCACCCTACTCAAATACCATTTCACCATATACATGAGGGTTTATTTCTGGGCTCTGTGTTCTGTCCTGTTGGTCTGTGTCTGTGTGCCAATAGAACATTATTTTGATTAGTTTTTCGAATATATTTTGAAATCAAGAAGGGTGATGCTTCCAATTTTGATCTTCTTTTTCAAGATTGTTTTGGGATTTTGTTGTCCCTTGAGTGTTACTTGAATTACTTGAAACATATCATGTTTATTTATGTGTTTTATATATTCATTACTAAAAAATGGTAATGAGGTGAGCATGTTGGGGATGGATAGTAGTCAAGTGGATATCCTGTAACTGATTCTATTGCAGACGTCCTCCTTCATGATAACCAACTGCTCCTTCATTAAAACCAGGACTTAAGAGAATCTCTGGCCATTTTACTCAATGGATTATGTACTTTCTTTTCTTTCAGATCCCCACAAAGTTAAAAGAGGCATTGAGAATTGCCAAAGAATGTATAGAAAAAAGACTAATTGAAGAACAGAAACAGGTAAATTGTTAGTAGCTCCTTATCGGCTTTTGATCTTGCAGTGTTTGCATCCTTTGCATTCACTTTGTGAATGTCACTTATTCACAGTGACTTACCTTTGACTGGTTGTTCATTTCATAAACATTTCTTGCATCCTTGCTCTGAACCGGGCTCTATGCTCAATGCTGTGAGATAGCGGATTACTTCATAGTCCTGCCCTCAAGGTGCTCAGCCTGTGGGGGATACAAGCACATGCGTAATGCGAGGTCTTCCTTGGTGATTGGGGCAGTCAGGCTGGCGGGGAGGTGCACACATGGTCCTTGCCCTGAAGGTGCTGGAAGCCACACTTGTCTTCCATAGAACAGAGAAGGGCAGGAAGGAACAGGGGGAAATGAGAAGGGTCTTCAGCTTCTGGCGGACTCTACTTTCAGACGTGCAGACCCAGGCTTGGAGGCAGATAGGCTGAGCAAGGACAGAATTTTCATCTAAAATAATTTGATTGGGCAAAACATGTTAGAGATTTTCATTAATGTAGGATACACTTAGATTTATGGTGAATTGTGGTCTCTTAAAGATTCACCAGCATCGAAGACTGACAAGAGCTCAGTCTCACCATGGATCTGAAGAAGAAAGGAAAAAGAGGAAGATTTTAGCTCGAAAGGTAAGCCTGGTGTCTCTGAATTCTCTGTGAATTCTTTTTTTTTTTTTTTTTTTTTTGGTAAGATTTTATTAATTTATGAGATAGAGAAAGCATGAGGCGGGGGAGAGGGAGAAGCAGACTCCCCACTGCAGGGCTCAATCCCAGGACCCTGAGATCATGACCTGAGCTAGAGGCAGATGCTTAACCAACCGAGCCACCCAGGCACACTCTCTTTGTGAATTCTTGACTACACATGAAGAAAGTTGTAAGCTAATAGTGTACATTTAGTTAATGACAAGATTTTGTGCTATATTGCCTTGAAAGCTAGAACTATTTCCAGATGCCTGGTTTGCAGCTTTTAAAAAAGAGCCACATAATATCAGCAGAGAAATGGACCGTATGGTTTCCTGGCTTGCTGGGATGATTATAGCCTAATGTAATTAGGGAGAGTGACTGGCCTGAGATAGGAAACTCAGCATTTTTGGTTTTATTCCCCTTTTTGGATGTGGCTCGTGGCTTCTTAACGGTATTAAGTTATGAGGCCAGATACGACCTTGTATGTAGCTAGTTTAATTGTATGCCTGGAGAATATTTGTTTTCTAACTCTCTCAGCTTCAGTGTGTTTATTCTGTGCTGCTCCCCATCTCTCTTTTATTTTTAAAGAAGTCAAAACGATCTGCTGTTGAAAACAGTGAAGAGCATTCAGCAAAATACAGCAACTCCAATAATTCAGGTAACTGGTTATAGATGGTAGTAGGGCCTCCGGGCCCAAGGGTCAGGACGAGGAGTCAAGAGTTTTGGCTTGTAGTGGCCAGAGACCGAGCAGTGTAGGGAACAAAGGAACCCTGCCGCTAGTAAAGAATTATGATAACATTCACGGGTTCACAGGACTCAAGTGCTGAAGAACCTTCAGAGGTCAAGGGGTTACCGGCCTCTGCACTGATGGCGAGGCTTGATCAACCAAAGATGAGCATTAGGCATGGATGAAAAACCAATCCAACTTGCAACTCGAGGCTTCCTGCTTGTTAGTAGAACCTTTTTGAACAAACAATCCTGAGTCTTGCCCTCTGCTCCAGTCCATACGTGGTGGGAGGAAGTGCCCTCGGACCTGGGTTAAGGAAGGCACTCACGTGTGTGTGTGAGTGTGTGTGGTGAGCGCAGGGTGGCAAAGAGCATCATTCCAGAAGGGCCGGGGTGGCACAGTGCACTATCCTCGCTGCCACTCCTGGCTGCCCCTTGCCCAGCCCTGCTGGCTGTGAACCTTCAAAGCTCCATCTTCGGAAATCAGGGCCAGGGGACTTCCAGTTTATCTACCTTGTTCACCTTATGAATCTTTTTTTTCTTCCACATTATGAATCTGTGAGGTAGAGTTCCACATAGAGAAGGGGCGCCTTCCTCTGACCCCGGGCAGCTTCAGCTTAGCCCAGAGGGCCAAAGAAAAGGGAGGTTTTATTAGGTTGAAGGATAGCTGTGTATACTTTCTGGCAGGAGAAGGGCTGAGCAGAGAGAGAGAAGCTGAAGACATACAAGAGAGTGACTAGAAAGCCACGAGGTTAGCCTCAGGCACCCAGCTGTCAGTCCCCCCACAGAGGAAGCCTGTCCATCTCTTCCTGGGAGGCAGGAGCCAGGAGCGCTGGATGAAGAGGCAGAAGCATTTAGAAGTGGAAGGAAGGGAGGGCATGGACGATGTTCACAGCTTGTGCCTTCTCAGGGCTTCCCGGCGCAGTCAGTGAGGGGATGCCTGCTAGGGCGCACAGACGTGAGCGCAGGTGGGGCTGGAAGTCTGGAGAAGGGCTGTGGGGAAAGGTCGTGGACTCCAGGAAGAGGGGGTTGTGCTGACACCACTGCCTGCAGACTTCAGTCACAGGAGGGAAGAGAGGTGGGAAGGCCCAGGCCCTGGAGGCCCCAGTGAACACCAAGGCCAGCCCCTCAGGGAGAGTGGATGTTGTGGCCATTGGGTAATTACTGAGTTGGAGGTCTCTTTTCTCCACGGTTGATGCAGTGGACATGGGCCAGTCATCGTCAGCGTTAGGCTGAGACTCATGTCTCCAACCAGCATGTCGGACAGATACTCTGTCCTGTGGCTAATTCTTTAGAAGGCAGAGAAAGCCTTGAGCTTCGGTCACTCCCTCCAGAGGACCTCTGTGGTGGGGAGGGGGCTTCCTGTTGCCGCAGAAGGGCTTATGTAGGAACCTCTAACTGCTCATTGGGCCACGTTCATGTCAGGCCAGGAGGATATTCTCTGGGGACTCCTGAGCAAAGGGGAGATGCGGAGAACTTGAGAAACCGTGAATAAACCGGTTGTTTTAATGGAAATAAAGGTACTTATTGGATTTCATCTAGGAAGAGGCCTGGGAGATCCACAGACTGAACAGGCTGACCCTGTCTAATTGAACATAGTTGCTGATGAATGGAACTTCTGCAGAGAGCACTGCTAGTTGGATGCCGTGGGGAACTCTCGCTTCCTTTGGACAGACCTCCTCTGGAAGGCTGTGGCCACTATTGTTTGTCGTTCCTTATGGAGGGACAGAAGCTGGGTCAGGAAGAGTAGCCAATTGCACAAGCCGTTGACAGCTCAGCTCCAGGCAGGCCGTGGAGAGTGGTGCGTGGCAGGGAGCCATTAGCGGCCTGGGGATGAGGCGTACCTTGCGCCGTAGGGGAAGACTGTGGTTACCGGGTACAGCCTCTGAATTCTCTGTGCCTCCCTATCTTTTACCACAAGGCCCACTCACTCAGCCAAGTGCAGATTCTCAGACAATGGTGGGTCCCCCTGCTCAGGCCAGATTCCAAATGTCTGTCTTTGGTCCCCAGGAGGGTTTGTCTGTGTTTTCTCTTAGCAGGATCTGGGGCCAGCTCACCTCTCACATCCCCGTCATCACCGACCCCACCCTCTACAGCAGGTGAGTGATGCAGGCAGAGTCACCTGCTGTTCTCTGCCCACCCTACAGGAGGAGTGGGGCCCTTTGCCTTCCGTCCCAGGTGTGTTGCAGGGGTCTGGCAGTAGGAACCTTCTCCAGGGAACCCCGGGGGAATGCACACCGGCGGAGCCGAGGGTCTAGATATCCCAAGTCCAACTTCATGGGGAGTGGAATAGTTGGTTTCCGGGGCAGCAGCCACCCACCACCTCCAGCCTGCTCTCGTGCTGAAAAGCCTCTTGCAGGGCTCCGGATCAGATCTTGCCTTGGTATGTGCTGAGATGAACAAAGGAGTTGTGCCACTGCCAGGACACCTTGTCTTGCCCAAGTCCTTCCCTCGGGGAGCCCAGCCACAATGTCTGTTTTGTCACCAAGCAGCACTGGTGAAATGCCCGGGTGTGGGAGTGACAGAAGCACTCAGCTTCTGCTTTCCTAATAGCTGTTCTTGCTCTCTTCTGCTCTGAAAATACATTTACTCGCTGGAATCGTTTTCTGTGGCTAGCCTTTGTTTTGCCTTAGGGAATCCAATCAGATTACCATGAGTTTTGTTTGAAGAAGCATAGAAAGAATTGATCTTGGGGAATATTTCTAAGAATAATCTCTAATTCTCTGGGAGACCCTCATAGTGCTCTTTCCCTCTTTCCTTTTTGAACTAGTATCTCTTTTCTGACCATTTTGCAAGCCTCATAAAAACACGCGGGGCGACTGGTATTTTGTTTTCACTTCTTAAGGGAACCAGATGTTCTCGATGTCAGAGGAGCTAGCTCTGCCATTCAGAGCTTGTCAGCTGTGCTTGGAAGAGTTGCTGCAGCTGTCTGAAGGGAGGCTCACTGCCTGGGGTTGATTTATGAGTTGACAATTCCATATTCTTCACGGCCTAAGGCAATACCCCAGAGCTATCAAGAGTGTTACCCATCTGCTCTCAAATCTTCTAACTGACCTTCCTGAGAAAATGACAAGCAAGTGTAAAGGGAAGAGTTTGCACGACTTCCTTCTGGCTGGTGGTGTCTCCTCTTGGTGACTAAGGATGGTTGCTGTGGCTTGCTGCCGAGTGTTCTGGGCCAGGATGCATTTTGAGGAGCTAAGTACCTGAATCCTGGCTGACTTCATGAGCAGTTTTTCCAAGAAAGCCCCCGAATATTGTTCAAGAGAGAATACACTCTTCTGTTGTGTGTGTGTGTGTGTGGGGGGGGGTGATTTATATAGGCTGGTCAGAAATTTCTGGAACCCCACTGCCCAGATCATGTTCAGCCATTTTCTGGAAGAAAGGATATTAATTTCCCACCACTTAGACATCTGAAGGAAACTGAGAGGATGAGTAGTGAAAATCCATAAACCTTCTTTAATACATAAAGTGTCTCTTTAGTCATACACAGCACCTACTGTAGGCATTAGAGTGGTCCTGGCAAGTTAACTGCCTGTTCTTGGTTCTAAATGTCGTGGGGAATTCTCTGTCATCTCTTTCGTGAACCCTCTGATTTACCTGTGTTTTGAATGGGGGCTGTGTCATACTGTAGCAGGTCTGCATGAGATGAGGAGATTTTTAGAATGAGAAGGAAAAAGGGGGTCTTTTATAATTAGAGGCAGTGTTGGAGAGACGTTGAGATGAGTAGGAGCAGTAGGGGGCGCCACTGTGAATTTGGTCGCACCTGTTCTGAAAAGGAGTTGTGAGGATTGAGAGGGAAAACATGTGAAGCGCCAAGCACAAAGCCTGGCAGAGGTGGTCCATGCCCAGTAAATATTGGCTCCTTTTCCTTCTCTTCTAACCATTTGTTGATGAAATTAGGGCCTCAGCCCTGAGGACTCTACTCTGACCTCTTCTGGGCACTTAACTGTAATGCATCTCTTAAAATGTGATACCTAGTGTTCGCTTGTCAACCCAGCATTTGAGGCCCTAAACGGTGAGTTTATTCATTCAGTTACTCAGAATGCGCTTAATGAGAGCCTGGAATGTGCTGGGCACTGTGGTTGGTCCTGGGCTCCAGGGATGAATAGACAGACAGGGCCCTAGCTTGTGTGGAGTCACATTTCCAGTGCGTCTCAAGAACTCCAAAAGGAGAGCCATAATGAAGCCAGTTCTTTCCTTGGGTTCCAGCTGTGGTAATCTTTCTCCTCCCGGTATTTCCTCTCTTTCAGTAGAGAATCTCCACCTGAAAAACTAGTCCGCCAGCTTCTGTTCTGCGCAAGGCCCGAGGGAGCCGCACATGCGTCATGGCCTCGCGCCGCTGTGCCTGTGGTTGCTGCTCGGCATATCCTTGTTGCTCGTTTGCTTGGGCTTGCTCTGCCTTCAAGGCCTCTGCTGGGTGATAGCCGACCCGCAGCCTGGCATCTTCTGGCTGGTCGGTCCCTGCCTTGACTGGCATCTCAGGGGGCTCATCTTTCTTGCTGCTTCTCTGCACACGGCCCATCCTGTTAATGGAATCACATTTACTCCAATTTATGTTTTATTTCTGGGCCAAGTTTATCATTTAAAAAAAAGAAAGGCATGCTTATCTGCGAAGCAAGTCAAGAATAGTGTCTTCTAGTCTTATGATGAAAAGCAGTTTTCTCAAGAAAGGAAGGAAAGATGTTCACTTTCAAGGACTAATATTCAAAAAACAATTCCTGCTCAAGGTAACATCTCAAACACAACTCCGTCTGGGAGCCCTTGGAACCTACACCTTGGGCCGGGGAACCTAAACTTGAAGGTGAACACTTGCTAGTTCTGGGACCTTGGGGGCCAAGGCCAAGGCCTCCCTTTTGCTTCTGGTTTCCCATTTGTCAGTGAGAATGATAACAGTGCCTGCCTATGGGAGTTATTATGAGGATCCAGCCCATCCATGTGTGTGGGGTTAGAAAGCACCTGGCATGCAACAAGCTCTCGCTACACTGTTCTTTATTGGGAGACCTTGGATGAGTCACTTTATGTGTCCGGGTGTTGGCTACCTTCTCTGTCAAAGGCAAAAAGGTCGGAATTAAGGGAGACCCTGTTTGCTCAGCAATAGATCAACTTAGGAAGTTCAGTTGGACCGCATTGTCTACCTCCATGAAAGCGTCAGCTTTAAGCACATTCATGATAGCTGATGGTGGTCTTACGGCCGTGACTTCTAGTATGGGGCAAAAGTGGCAGATGTTTCTAAGCTAAGGGGTCTCACTCTCATAAGTTCTTTCCAGCAAGTGGGTAAGAGCTTGGGCCTCCCCGAGTTCTTACTGCCTCTCCTGCCATAGCACCTCTTCCTGAGGTCCTTACAAGATTGATAGAAGAAATACCATTTCCCTAAGTCCGCTGGTGATCTTTGGAAGGAGTGAGATTCTCTCAAACTCATTTGCTGCAATCCTTATATTGCATGAGAATATTCCTTTCTTCTCTACTAACGGTTATGCTTCCTGCCTCTGGAAAGTCCCTCTTTCAAGAGCTCTAAAATTGTTTATCCTGATTTATTTCATGGTAAATATCACCAACTTGTGTTTACTTTGTATTCCTAGAACTGAGTGGTTTAGAAAGTCCCAGTTTACACACACACACAAATATGCCCTTGCATTCTTTCTTTGGGAGCAGGCAGGCCTGTTTTCTTGCGATTGTGTATTGTGTGTGGTTTCGTTTTAAAACAGGTTTGCAAAAGAATGTTTTGGGGAAACTGAGAGGAGACCCTAAATTGTCTTAGCCACCAGGCGCCCCTAATTGTTGTTTTTAATAAGCACATCTAATATGTTTTAGGCACTTACTTTGTGCAAGGCACTGTTGTATGTAATTTAAAATCGTTGATTTAATCCTCATGAGTACCTTCCTGTCCAATGAGAGTAGTTTTCTACTAAAGCTCCATTTTAAACATAAAGAAACGGAGGCTCTAGTGAGGTTAAGGGACTTTGACCAAGGTCCCACAAGTGGGGGATGCTCGAGTCAGGATCCGAACTTGGTTCTTACCTTGCCTGTTTGCCTGGATGGTTTTGATCGAGTGCCGGACTGCAGGGTGGGTGCTGTTAAACACTGCTCAGTGACCTGAAGAGAGCCCTGAAGGTAGAGGAAGAACACGTTGGGTGAGGGTTCTAGCGCTGTCGCCTTGCAGCTGAGACCGTGGACAGGTAATTCCCATTCTCTGAAGCGGACTTGTAAAATAATTCCTGGTCTTTCTTAGACAATGTATACCACAAAGCTTTGTAAGCAGTAATGTGCTATCAAGTAGAAGCCATGAATGCCCCACAGGAGAATTCTAGCCCTTTTGCTTGCAGCTTACAATTTAAAGGAGTTATTTTGGAGAGAGAGCTAGCAATTTAAGAATGAGTGGAGAGAGAGGAAAGTTTCAAATCTAGAGAGCTGGATGAAGGAAAACAGAGCCTTATGGGCCCAGAGTGACTGAGAGCTTGCATTATAGGAAGGATGGCTGAGAATAAATAAGGCACACAAAAGAGATATATTTCTTTAGAATGTTGGGAATTTCCAGAAGCTCTCTGGCCAGGTAAAAGTCTGAAACCCATTCTTAGCTCAGAATCCATGTCTCTGGCCATAAGAATTGCCTCTTTTTCTCACAACCTCCACACACATAAAGCAGTTGGCCTCTTTGGGATGAACAGGTCTGCCGTGAGTGCTTCTCTGAAGAGTGTGTCGGCTCTGCTGCCCTGCCCTTTTAGCCCTCCTCCCCCCTCCAGGCCTAAGGCGGTAAGGCTGGTGTGGTTGGACGTGGTGCTGGGCAGAGTGTCCCCGGCGTCCTCCCCAATCTGTCCCTTGTGAGTGGTCAGCCTGCCCAGCCCCTCATGGGCCTCATTTCTCGGCCCCTCTGCAGACGAAGCGATTCCCCTTGTTCATCAGGAGCTCTGGGATTCTCTGTCAGGAAGAGCATTATCCTTCACATTTAACCTGGAATCTAGTCAGTTAAAAGGAAGATAAGAACAGCTTTGCCTTGCTTGTTTTCTTTTTAATGGTTTTATAGCCACATTAAGTAAATGTCACTTCTTACCCAAATTCAGTCTGTAGATCCCAGGGGCCTTCAGGGAGGGGCCATTTGCCCCTGCCCAGGGGCTCCACTTTCCACTGACCTTGTGTCCTTGTTCTTCCCAACTTTAAAAAGGCAGGTCTCCATTTTGTATTACAGAAGACTCAATTGGGAAAAATGATGAGTTCTTATTTTTCTCCCTTCTTGATGAACTGTGCTTATTTAGCAGTAGAACAAATCACACTTCCGGTACTCATTCCACTTTGGTGGGGGAGGGGCGGGGATTAAAACCTTCACAGGGCTTCTGAAGTGAGTGTTGGTCTTGTAAACAAAAATCCCACATAAATGGTTGGGGGCGGGGGGCAATCAGAAAAAAAGTATGAAGCGGAAAGCGACTCTGGCAAGTCTGTTAGCACATTGACTCTCTGGTTACCGCCTGAGCATGTTTGCCCTGTTCTAACAGGGTCACGGTCGTGTTTACAAGCCAGTGGGTTTTGCAGTGAAGTGGGTCCTCGTTTGGCTGTGAGAAGAATCAGCATATGATGCCATCTGATATTTTGCTGTCTCTTACTGTTTGGTTAACAGACACTGAAATTGGAATAATGACTTATGTCCCTTCTCTTTCTCTTTTTCTCTCTTTGCTGTTTTCAGTAGAGCATGCACCATTTTGAACGTGAATTTTCGGTAAAGTAAGCTATACTGATTTCTCTAACTTTAAAGATGCTCTGTTTCTGGATGTGAAATGGGCCCCATGCGTCAAGGTCACTAAAGTGATGAACAAATGAAAAAGCAGATTTGGGACGATTTCCTTATCTGAACATCTAAATGAAATACAGCATCTTTAAAAAGCACCCAAGTGACTTCATTTACATTCATTTCATTTTCACTGTGACCTTCAAAATCTTCATTTTTCACTCTGATTGTAGTTTTAAAACACAGCTCTAAAGCCTGCAAATCAACCGCATGGCATTTTTGGTGTATTTTAATTTTGGAAAGCAGGATCCCAGAGTGTTGGTGCAGCAAAAATATTGGTTCCTTATTACTCTGTTGCAGGGAAAGAGTGTTAGCTGATTAAGTTTCTTGATTTCAGGAAGACAGTTCACCTGCTTTTATAACTGCCAGTAGGGAAAAACAGTTCTCTTTAAAGCGTCCCTCACAATTCCTTTTTTTTGTTGTTTTTAAGATTTTATTTACTTATTTGACATAAAGAGACAGTGAGAGAGGGAATACAAGCAGGGGGAATGGGACAGGGAAAAGCAGGCTTCCTGCTGGGCATCATGACCTGGGCCAAAGGCAGATGTATAACAACTGAGCCACCCAGGCGCCCCTGGCACCCCTCATAATTCTTGGGTTGGGGCGTGAGTGCAGCCTTCCTATCTCCCTGAGGCAAAATACAAAGGCAGTTGCCAAGAGCTGGGGGTGGGGACTGCCTGCTTCCAGGGGTCACTGCTCTCTGCTTCCTCTTGAGGGTGGCTGGCGGGTCTGGTATTGGTCTGGTAACCCGTGGTCTCCCCACTTCTATTTGTGGATCACCAAGGAACTAAGACCTACAGAGATTTATTGATTGCCCACTGCTAAAACCAGCCCCAAAGAAAGGGCAGCCCCCAGATGTCCTTTCCCCAAGGCTGGTGGGGATGTTTCTGGTAAGGCATTCCACCCTCTATCCGAGACTCTTCCTGCAATGGTCTATGGTCCATTCCAGGGCCTCTGCTGGATTGCCAGCTTCTCATTAGCTTGGTGAGTGGGATTCTGGGGAGGTTAGAGTAATTGGCTTTTGGGATTTTTGTCTAAGAGTAGGTAGCATGGGAGAGAATTGTTTCGGAGAATCCCTCATCTTGGGTCTGCAGGCCAATATTTTATTTATTTATTTACTTACTTACTTACTTACTTACTTATTTATTTATTTAAAGTTTTTTTTTATTTGACAGAGAGAAACAGCCAGAGAGGGAACACAAGCAGGGGGAGTGAGAGAGGGAGAAGCAGGCCTCCCGCCAAGCAGGGAGCCCAATGCGGGGCCCCATCCCGGGTCTCTGGGATCATGACCCAAGCCAAAGGTAGTCGCCCAACCAACTGAGCCACCCAGGCGCCCCTAGGCCAATATTTTTCAAAACTGGGTGAATTCAGTTAGCAACCAACCTTTTCTTTTTGTCCTTCAAAAAAAAATTTTTTTTAAGATTTTATTTATTTGACAGAGAGAAACACAGCCAGAGAAGGGAACACAAGCAGGGGGAGTGAGAGAGGGAGAAGCAGGATTCCCATAGAGCAGGGAGCCCAATATGGGGCTCGATCCCAGGTCTCCGGGATCATGACCTGAGAGCCGAAGGCAGTCACTTAACCAACTGAGCCACCCAGGCACCCCTGTACTTCAAATTTTTATTTAAATTCTAGTTAGTTAGCAAGCAACATAGCATGCAATCTGTCTGGTCTTGTCTGTGGTGTGGGGCTAAGGCTGTTGGGTACCTGTTGGCTGGGAGGAGTCAGCGGCAGCCAGGCCTGCCTCAGGCCACGGAGCCAGCTCTGAATTTGGCCCCTGTCAGTATTGCCCACTGTTAGAACATGTTGTAGCGGAAGCTCCAACAAACTTGAAAGGACGCTATAAACTTTAAAGGACTATAGAGAAGGTAAAAAGTCCAGAAGCCCTGGGGTGGGGCCTATAGTCAGAGGCCGAGTCTCTGGGTCTGTGTTCTTGCTTCTTCCACTCCTGACCTTTTGACGTGGGACTTCCTCCCCACTTCCAGAGTGTTCTGAGCTGGCAAGATGAGGTGTGGCCCTGCCCTGGCTGTACACCTGAACATCTGCCCTCAGTGTCACAGGCCCAGTGAGGAAAGTGGGCCTCAGGAGACAGTCAGGCTCTTTGGGCCTGGTCGGGCCCTCTGGGCACAGACATCAAGGTGGCCTTGCTCCTTACCCTTGCATGAGCAGCCTGTCCTTTTGCACAGACCTCCACGTCTCATTTGCCTTATAAGCATGGGTCACTCTGTGACACTTGGGACTGCCTGCTTATTTATGCTACCTACATAGTCAAGGAGATTCATTTAAAGCCAGAACAATCTCAGCCTTTTACGTGGAAAAATAAAGATCCGTGTACTGAATACCAACCCCGACTCCCAGACTCTGAGATAGTCAATTTGCACTTTTAATTTTGAGTGGCTGGTAATGCAGCCGGAGTCGAGGGTTGGCACCTCATGAGGGCCAAGCAGATTTGTTCTGTGCCAAGATGCAACCCAGATCCAGGTCCGGTGGCTGACACCCACCTCTAGCCTCCCAGAATCCCGGGCTGGGGGGTAACAGGTCTCTGGATGGCTCATTCTGTGCCTTGAGCACAAAAGCAGTGCTGTTGCAGCCTAGAACCTGTCTTCTGTCTCAGAACCTGCAGTGCCTCTTCTCTCCAGAAACTCTGGATTCCCTTCTGATGCTGGCCCTTGGGCGGCACTATGGCCTCGGCACCTGCTGGCTCCTCGGGGCACTCTTGGTGCTGCTGCTGTTGAGTCCCAAGAGCCTTCCTGCCCCGCCCCCCCCGTCCCCCCACCCCGCCCCCGGATTTCACTGGTCACTCTCCAAAACCCCTTTCTAGCACGCTTACTCTCCCTGCTTTTCTCACCTCAGCAGTCATTGTGGGTTTAAAGTCCTTTTTATCTTTGTAACCCTGTAGCATAAAGCTGGGAACAACCAAAAACAGAAAAAAAAAAAAAGCTGGGAACATTTTTCCTCAGGCCACCCTGGCAGAGAAAGTAGTAGAACTTCATTCATTGGTTGTTATTGTGTAGAACCAGTGAGAATTACATTTTGTTCATTTGTCTGTATTTAGTGTTTATTCATATTGCTGAATGTTCATCGTTTGAGAATTCTAAGATTGCAGAGCATGAATGTATGTATCTGTGCAATTCTTTAATTTCAGCTGCCTTAGGTTTGAGTAAAAGATGTAAGGAAGGTAAGTGGTCCTCTATGAAATACAAGACTTTGAACTGCTATGTGTCACACTCGGTAAAAGGGATGCTCTCACCTAAGTATTTGGTGATCCTGAGCCACTCATCCATAAAAACTCAGGTGGTGATTGGTATATTTGTTACCGCGCAGCTCAGTAGCAGGTTAGAGGGGAAGAACACCTAACAGGACGTCTGGCTATGTAGCCCTAGGAGGGGCCGAGGCAGAGGCGAGGAGCACCTAGCAGTCACCGAGAGCCGCAGGGTCCTCAGGTAACAGAGCAGCTAACTCTGTGGCACCAGCAAGTTCCTTAAAGCAGGTCTTCAGCTGTACTCAGTTTCTAATTTGTCCTAGGAGAGTGCTTCATTCATCAATTCAAAACTGTAACATCCAGCTGCCACATGTTCGTGTGCCTGGAAGCTAAGGGAAGTTTTACATGCGTGTCCAGTCCTGGTCTCTCCTGACCCTTTAGCAAAGATGTAGGATTATTGCAGCCTCATTCTCTTCTGGGTGAGGCTGCAGTGGAAAGAACCCGCTGAGGGAGACTCCTCCCTGAGAAGACCATTGCCAGGGAGAGCCCTCTGCCCCCTGCTTTGCACTGTTAACAGTTATTAGCATTTTATATTTCTGTAATGCAGCCTAATAGAAAATGATTATTCGAGACCCACGCCCCTGAGGAACCTCAAATCAGCAAGCACTGGTTCCTTGCCTAGAATCCTGAGTAGTTTGTCATTTTCTATTAAATCACATCCTTCAAATACTGTGTGTTGGGGCAGCTAAAGTAATGCTCATCCTTTATCAGTAATGGATATTCAGTTAGTCCAACTCTGTGCATATTTCTGTCTGTCTTTGCTTGCTAGCTCAGTAGGTGCCCCGGATCTGTCTAAAGTGGCTGATGGAACTTTTCTTTGGGGCCATTGCTAAAATTTGGAAATGGAGTCAGAGCCTCATCTACACAGGGAGAATGTCACTGGGTACAGTTTCATGTAATCTGTGATACTTAGTCTTAGATGACTATTATCTGGGGAAAATGGCAACCTTTAATTAAGTCCCCTTTGATGCATCTAGCTTTCTTGTTCAGCATTTTAAAAAACCACACAGTACTGGCTATCTTGGTCCCTCTGCGGGGGACAACATTGGCAACTTCATTATGTGTGTGCAGGGTGTTAGAGTGATGATACTGACTGTCCCCTTTCTCCACCCCCCTCCCCCCAGGGATGTCTGCATTACCTCCACCTCCTCCACCTCCACCTCCACCTCCACCACCAGCAGCTCCCTTGCTTCCTGCGAGCACAGAGGCGCCTCCACAGCTCCCGCCCCAGGCTGTGAATGGTGTGAGCCGCGGGGCCTTACTGAGCTCCATCCAGAATTTCCAGAAGGGAACTTTGAGGAAAGCCGAAACCTGTGATCACAGTGCTCCTAAGATCGGCTAAAGCTTCGTGTTTACACTTGGAGGGAGAAGTTCTTTGTTTTTTCCTCCCACCTCCACCCTCCCAAGTACTGTCTTTCCCGGTGAATGAGCCAGGATAGCCACGGGCTGTCTTCAGGTGCTCAGACAGGAGGCTTCTCAAGAGGGAAATACTCAAGTAGGATCAAGTCAGGCTGGCATTTCTGCCTTAAGAAATATTTATTTTGCTCCTTTACTACCATTTTAAAGGAGTCTGGTTCATCTTGTAATGCGCATCTTTGGGGGGCAGCAGCATATTGGAATCAACCTTTTCACCCACTGAAGGAAAGGGACAGAAGAACCATGACCACGTTCAGTCAGTCACAGCCGTGAATGGCCTTTGTGTGGCAATCCCTCCTCTCCCGTCAGACAGCTCCCAGAAATGTTCCTCTAGTTTCTCTATAAAGCATCTCCTGGTTATTTCTTAGATAACTCCCATTTTTGCTACCTTATTTCATCTTAGACATTATTAACACTGTAGTCCAAAGCCTAGTTATGTCGCACAGTGAAAGAAGCAACTGAGTTCTTCCTTTTCCATTCGGGTGGACAGGGGCAAGTCAAGCCCGGGGCCTCCTCTAGGTTCTAACAAATACCATTGTGGTTGTAGAACTCAGGGCTGTGAAAGCAACCACTCTCGACTCATAGTTCCTTTTAGTTTCCAGTGTACTGCACAGGCAGAAAATGTTCACATCAGGAAAAGCTCTTGCCGATTAGAGGATCTCCTTAATCCTCAGCAATAAAGTCAAGTTTGTGGTTTGTGGGGGGGGTACTATTACAACACAAGTAAACTTGGCATCCATAGAAATCAGTTCTGATTTTTGAAAGATTAATCCAAATATATCTTTTTAATGTTACTCATTTATTAGATCCTTTATCCTATGATTTGCTTAAACCCTTAAATAATTGCACTTTAAAGGATTATCAGTAATCCATTTAAAAATTCAAGTACACACATCAGTGTTGGTTACTATGCAGAGAATGTCATTGTGTATAGTTCATTTAATCTGTGATAAATGTTCAGCTGTATTTTTTAAAATAAACCATGTCAAGAAAATGTGTTGTCTATAGCTTGGATAGGCCTTTGAAATGGGAATGTTTTGTGGGAACTTTTATAAAAAATAGATCCATACAGTATTTTTGGTTTTCTTCTCACCTACCTGATGTCTGTTTCTTTTAGGTCATAGTTTCCCTCTTAGTTACATTATATAAAAAATATATATAAAAGCTAACAATCCTGTCTTGCTATTTAAGTTAGGTACCCCCTGTATGCTTCTATAACTAATTTAAACCTGTCTTTTCTGTCTCAACTTTTAAAGTGGGCAGCATATGGCAGAATCTGTTTTTCAGCAATGGGAAAAATACTTGATGTGTATTTTCATTTAATTTGGAAGGGAACCCTATTACAATTGGGCACCTGAAGAGTCCATGGATAGCCTGTGTGATGGCAGTTTAGCTGATTTAGTGTCGCTAATTTCTTTTTTATTTTTTTTAAGATTTTGTTTGTTTATTTATTTGACAGAGAGAAAGAGATCACAAGCAGGCAGAGAGGCAGGCAGAGAGAGAGAGAGGAGGAAGCAGGCTAGGCTCCCCACTGAGCAGAGCGCCCCACGTGGGCCTTGATCCCAGGATGCTGGGATCACGTCCTGAGCCGAAGGCAGAGGCTTTAACCCACTGAGCCACCCAGGCGCCCTAGTGTTGCTAATTTCTTAACAGAAATTCTTAGCAGAATTTTAAGACCTCTACCCACCCTATGTTTGTTTATTAATTACTTCAAGAAATAGGGGCGCCTGGGTGGCTCAGTTGGTTGGGCAACTGCCTTCGGCTCAGGTCATGATCCCGGAGACCCGGGATCGAGTCCCACATCGGGTTCCCTGCTCGACGGGAAGCCTGGCTTCTCCCTCTCTCACTTCCCCTGCTTGTGTTCCCTCTCTGGCTGTGTTTCTCTCTGTCAAATAAATAAAAATCTTAAAAAAAAAAAAAAAAAAAGAATATAAAAATACAATTAGTCATAGTTAGGAATTCCTTTATTCTTTATCAAAACAATCTAACAGCAAATGTAGATGATAACTTTTATCTTTACATACAAGTTGTCATTTTTGGATATATCTTTCTGTAGAACTCTGCCACATTCATACCATGTCCTTGTGAGAGGTTAAAATTTTTACATTAGCCTTATTCAAAGAACATGGTAATTTAACAGACAAAAAACCCCGCCATGGAATCTAGGGAAGGAGAGAAGAGTTTTTCCATATACAAGCACATTTATTTAAACTTCCAAGTACAAAAACATTTGTGTTGTTGCTTCAAAGATAACTTTATGAATCATAAGGTCTTATAGTACAATCCAGGTAAGTTTACAGCAAATATTTTAAGTAAATCCCAATGACTTAAAATTCAAGTCCAAACTAAATATTTAATGTTTTCTTTATTGCAAAGATGATGTCTTTAACCTGAGGTATAGAGTTGTCTTCTAGAATCTTTGCATAAGGCATAGGGACGTCAGCACCAGTGACACGGACTGCAGGGGCATCCAGGAAATTGAATGCAGGGCCTAGAAGAGAAGGAGGCTCACTGAGAGAGGCAAGAAAAGCCACTGAGCACCACCACCTTCCCACAGGAGGTATGGCTCTCTAAAGGAGAGAAAATCTAAAGGAATACTAATTACTAGGACTGTTTCTGGATTTAAAAAAAAACAACAACATTTACCTAAATGGAAAATGCCAAGGTGACCAGTTTAAAGTTAAGACTGTTGGCCTAGTTTCTAATCTCTATCCAGTATCCATGTACATACTGTTTATTACAGCTTGAGTATGCCAGAACCAGTTTCTCTGAAATACCTTCCATGATCCTGGCACAAACTTCAGCTCCTACTCCAAACTGTGGCCAGCCTCCTTCCACAGTTATGAGGTGATTGGTTTTCATGACGCTGGCTTCTATTGTTTCAATGTCCATTGGTCTGATGGTTCGCATATTTATCACCTAAACCAGACAATAGAGATACGCTTTACAGAGCCACTGCAGCACAAATACAGTCTCTTCCCCATAATACCACTCCCTCTTTTGTTTCCTGTTAATCTTTGGGTCTAGGAAAATTGAATCTGCCTATCCAAGAACAAAATGTAAAGTGGGAAATTGTATGAAAACAAAAATATTTATTTCGACCACACGTGGTTCTGTTAAGAATTCACTTATCCTCCTGTGCTTTAACTTCCTTCTCATCCGAGCAACTACCAACTGACTGCTCACCGTGCACCAGGTGTTACACTACGTGTAATTCCCACAACCACCCAGATGGCACAGTACATGTATTCTCAGTTTACAGCCGATGCGGCTAAGATTCAGAGTACAGATCTTGCCCAAGTGTAACTAGCAACTGGTAGGTCCTGGACATGAAAGACTTAGACCCTGATTTCTCAGTCTGCCCCTCTCCTGACCTCCAGCTTCAAGGCTGGATCCCAACTTGAGAAAGCAGGTACTATTCTAACAGATCTAGAACCTACATGGTAAAAAGCTAAGTATTTGAAAAGAAGGTTCCCAGCTTCAAGCAGAGGCACAACTGAGTGACAAAGCAAGATTTTACATTTAACCTGGTATAGAATTCAGACTCCTATGTCTGGGTCTTAAATTTAAAAGGAAACTTGCTGACTCTTTAAGAAGTGAATATCTACATACCTCACATTCAATCCCCTCTTTGGATAGCACTGTTGCAGCTTCTAAGCAGTGGCCAACAGGTCGTGAATGGGCAACTACAGTTATGTGTGTCCCTGAAACAAAGTGGTCACAGATCAGAGGCCAGGTTGAAACCAAAGATTCTGTACTGCCCTGCAACCACTGTGGCTCTTGTTCATTCATAAAATCTTCAACTCAGTTCTGTTCCAGGGAAGTGAAGAATGTGGCAGCCTTCTAGGGATGAAATACAAATCTACCGGACTGAGAATTAGGAAGCACAACTGTATGAGCAAAGCATGACACATTTTTTTAACTTGAACTCATCCTATAATTTCCTAATCAGAGTAAAGGGCAAAAACTTCAATTTGACCACACGTGCCTGGTGGGCTCAGTTGGTTAAGTATCCAACTCTTGATTTCAGCTCAAGTCATGATCTCAGTGTCATGAGATCAAGCCCCAGTTGGGCTCCGCACCGGGCAGAGAGCCCGCTTAAGATTCAACCCCTACCCGACTCTGACCTTCCCTCACCTCTTAAAAAAAAAAAATAAATAATAATTTGACCAATATAAATACCAGGGCTAGATTACAAATAATATTTAAACATATACTAAATGCTCTTACCTTGCCTTTCTATTTTGGCTTTTCCAATGGGAATCAGAAAATCTTTTGACTGAGCTTCTGAGGAAAATTCAAAAGGAACTCCATACATCAGTTCATTCTCTAGCATCACCACTGCAAAATACAAATATTTAACAGAAGTAACTACATGACCAAATGTATATATAACACTAGAACTCATTTTGTGAGAAGTTTCAGTGTGCCCATTAGGAAGCCTCACATCTGTTATGTCCAGTAGCCTTGACAGGATGGCTTTGGTACTGGCATTTATATTCTGGGCAATCCTGATTTCATCTATTGTAGTTTTAAATCAGCACTGTAGGTACCTAGCAGGTCTGTTTATAGTCAGAAAAACACAAAACGGACCTAAAAACCATCTTTACTGTATCTGTAAATCAGTAATTAACATTTTATCTGATACTCTAAGCCTAACTAGAAGCCTTTAACACCCTTCCTTTCAGGCAAACATTGCAACTTAGTTCTTTAAGGTTCAAAAGAGAACCACTCACCAATCACTCTACTGACCTGGATTATTATCTCGAATGGCTGATTTAATAAGTCCTTTTGCATCCTCTGAATTCCAGGGGCTGACCACTTTTAAGCCAGGGCAGTGCCCATACCAGGCAGCAAAGCACTGTGAGTGCTGGGCAGCCACACCTGCTGAGGCACCATTGGGTCCCCTGAAGACAATGGGCACAGGCTGAAGGCCCCCCGACATGTAGTAGGTCTTGGCAGCTGAGTTTATAACCTGGTCAATGGCTTGCATAGAGAAATTGAAGGTCATAAATTCACAAATGGGCCTCAACCCAGCCTGTCAAATCAAAAACAAAGATCTTTAAAAAACTTAAAAGCAATATAAAATGCCAACCACTCCAGAAGGCAAACAATGTTTTCAAAAGGTCATGTTAAAAAAAAAATCTCTTTGGATGAGATTCATAAAGAGGATTACATACCATAGCTGCACCCACAGCAATTCCAGCAAAACCCATCTATAAGTAAAATATAAACACAAATGGAAATCCATAAAAATCAGAACAGTGTTCACTTTAATATGCCCCTGAAAGGTCTACTTCCTGATGGAAGGCTTACCTCAGATATGGGAGTGTCAATGATCCTCTTATCTCCATATTTCTTCCACAGGCCTCGACTAACCTAAAATTACACAATGATCTCATTATTTTTAAGTGTATATGGGGGCCAAGAGCCACCTCAATTTATATTGCTTTCACGTATCTTGGGTTACCTTATATGCCCCATCATACTGGGCAACTTCTTCCCCAAGCAGAAATACCTTCTCATCTCTTTCCAGCTCCTCATCCATACCTTGGTTTATTGCCTCACGAACTGTCACCTGTCACAGATATGGGGAAAACAATCAACAGGGATTACTACAGGATTATTTCAGATACTACTGAGATTCTCTCCTTTTATAATTACCAAGGCTGCCTACAGCATATAATACAAAATTATCGCTAGAACAGGCTTCTCTTTAAAAGTTCAAAGAATTCCGGGACGCCTGGGTGGCTCAGTTGGTTGAGCGACTGCCTTCGGCTCAGGTCATGATCCCGGAGACCCGGGATCGAGTCCCACATCGGGCTCCCTGCTCGGCAGGAGGCCTGCTTCTCCCTCTCTCACTCCCCTTGCTTGTGTTCCCTCTCTGGCTGTTTCTCTCTGTCAAATAAATAATAAAAAATCTTAAAAAAAAAAAAGTTCAAAGAATTCCAAAAGTAACATACAGCCTTTTTTTTTTTTTATCATACAGCCTGACTAGATTTGTTAATGAGGAGTTTACTGAACACCTTTTTTTAAAAAAAATATTTTATTTATTTATATGACACAGGAACACAAGCAGGGAGAGTGGGAGAGGGAGAAGCAGGTTTCCCGCAGGGACCTGCGGATCATGACCTAAGTTGAAGGCACACAGTTGATGATTGAGTCACCCAGGTGCCCTTGAACACTTCTCTTGATGTGCACCTAAGCTTAACAAAATCTGTTTGTTGGCCAGACCAGCTCATAAGTAGTTTCCTAAGTAGAAATTATACCGGGTTGTTTTATTTCCACACTTGGTACAGTGTGGGACAGAGAACTATTAAGGAAGCCCATATAAAACTATGTTTTGAGCGCTCACTAGGTACCAGGCACTTCCAAACACTACCATCTGAATCTAACTTATTTTACTAGACAGACTGGTAGAATCCTCTAGTAAAAAAAAGGGGGTGGGAATTTCCTCAAAGAGTTGAACACAGAATTACCATATGATCCAACAATTCCACTTCTAGATAGATGCTCAAAGAAACAAAAGCAGGGACTCAGATACTTGCACACCAATGTTCTTAGCAGCATTATTCACAAATCCAAAAGGTGAAAACACCCAAATGTCCATCAACAGATGAATGGATGAACAAGATGTGGTATATGCATAAGATGGAATATTAGCCTTAAAAGAAAAGAAATGAAATTCTGACACATGCTACAACATGTGTGAACGTTTAAAACAATCATGCGAAGTGAAATAAGCCAGACATAAAAAGACAAACATTGTGCGATTCCACTTAACAGGGCGTACCTAGAACAGATAAATTCACAAGCACAGACAGTGCAACAGAGGTTACCAGGAGCTGGGAGAAACGGGAAGCTCCTGTTCAAGGGGTAGAGTTTTTGATTGTGATGGTAATTAAGTTTTGAAGACGGAGGCTGGTGAGGGTCTCACCACATAGTAAATGGACTTAGTGACGCCGAATATACATTTTAAAACGGTAAAATTGGTTATGTGTATTTTTATTAAAGTGTTTTATTAAAATCAGTAAAGATTTAAAAGGAGGGTGAGGGAAGAAGCATCGACTAGTGTGTTCAGATCGCCCACAGATTCCCAATGATTTGCTGGTGTGTCCCGCGCGGGGTTCCAACAGGCACGATGAATCCCAGGCAGGACGTGGGAATCGGTCGACTCCAGGGCCCGCTGCCGTCCCTCTCTCCATGGCGCAGGCGCGTCCCCGACCCCCTCCCGGCCCCGGTAGAGTCCAGGCCACCTACCTGCAGCGCTGCCGGCGCCGTCCGGTGGAAGCGTCTCCTCAGCAGCCCGGAGACCTGGCGGAGAGAGAGAAGACGCTGAGAGGGGCAGCAAGGTGGGCAGGAATCGCGCGCAGGCATGTGTGCCGCTGTCTACCTGTTCCAGGGGTCTCCTCATCAGGCCAGACGCTACCGCCATCTTGACTGTGTCCTCTAGCCGTTGCCGAATGACAACACAGCAGGACCGCAGTGGAGTCAGGCCACGCCTCCCCCGCCAGCTCGAGCCAATGGCAGGGCGCGGTGCCTGCGTGCCCTGCCCATCCTCTCAGGGGTGAGGGGCCGAAGGGCGGGGCTGAGGTGGCGCGTTGGGTGGTTCTACTGCAGTTTCTGGGGCCCACTCCAATCAACTTCCTCGGTAGCTGGTGGTTGCTGCAGTGCGGGCTGCCGGTCGGGGACACATTCCTAAGTGGTGGTGCTTGAAGCAGGGGGATCGAAAGTCAGACTCTGAGGAACATAACTTGAGGCTGCAGGGACCTTAAGAGTTAGGTCAGTCTTTTGAGGACACTCAAACCTTAGGGCACCAGGTATCCCTTGCGCACACTCTAGAGACAGGGGACTTAATCACCCGGTCTTCCCGGGACTTCGCTCAGTCGGCCCCCTAGAATGTGAAACAGAGATTTCATTGATGCATTAAATGCCTACAGTGTGCCAGGGATTGTGATAAGTGCTTTACAGCTCGATTAATTCTCCTAGGAACCTTTTCAGATGAGTACTGTTAGTATCTTTGGGTTGTCAGTCCTCAGTCTTTCATCCAAAATTTTCAACCTCTATGGGCTTGACCAATTTTTTTTTTTTTTTTTTTTTGGCTTGGTCATTTCAAATGAGATTTATTAAGAGGGCTTTTTGCTCCCTCTACCTTTTTAGGTGTAGACACAGTAACCTGCACATTCCGACCACCTTGGAAAGTTCCATTGATGTTTCCTCCCAATCGTTCCCCACACATCACCCCACAGGCAACCATAGATCTGATTTCCATCATTGTAACTTAATTTGCCTGTTCTAGAACTTGAAATAAAGGGAATTATATGATATGTACTCTTGTGTCTGGCTCAGGAAAATGTTTTTGAGATTCATCCATGTTGAGTGTATCAATAGTTTACTCCTCTTTCTTTTTTAAAATTGTCTCCCTCCCCCCCATAATCTTTATCCCAACATGGAGTTGGAACTCATGACCGGGAGATCAAGAGCCATAAGCTCTTCTGACTGAGACAGTGAGACACCCCTTTATTTTTGTTTTACTTTTTTCTTTTGAAAGACATTGTTGGGGCGCCTGGGTGGCTCAGTTGGTTGAGTGACTGCCTTTGGCTCAGGTCATGATCCCAGAGACCCAGGATGGAGCCCCATATCAGGCTCCCTGCTCGGCAGGAGGCCTGCTTCTCCCTCTCTCACTCCCACTGCTTGTGTTCCCTCTCTGGCTGTGTTTCTCTCTGTCAAATAAATAAAATCATAAAAAAAAAAAAAGAAAAAAAGACATTGTCACAAGACATTGTGAAACTTGTGCAAGGAGTTTCCATATACTCTTCACCTATCTTCGCCCAATATCTTGTATAGCCATAATACATTGTCAAGTCCCCCAAAATGATACTGATATAATGCTATTAACTCATGTAGAGATTTTATTCAGCTTTCATCAGTTTTTATATGCATTCTCTTGGAGGTGGGTATATAGTACTATAGAAGTATATCACATGTACAGATTCATGGAACTACTCCCACAATCAGAATACAGAATTGTTCCATCACCACAAAGCACCTCCCTCATGTTACCTCATAGTCACACCCTCCCCAACCCCTAACTCCTGGCAACCACCAATCTGTTCTCAGTCACTATAATTTGTGATTTCAAAAATGTTTTTTTAATCTTTAAAAAAGATCTTATTTATTTGAGAGAGAGAATGAGAGGGGAGAGGGTCAGAGGGAGAAGCAGACTCCCTGCTGAGTAGGGAGCCCGATATGGGACTTGATCCTGGGACTCCAGGATCATGAGCTGAGCCAAAGGCAGTTTGCTTAACCAACTGAGCCACCCAGGTGCCCTCAAGAGTGTTTTATAGGGGCGCCTGGGTGGCTCAGTTGGTTAAGTGACTGCCTTTGGCTCAGGTCATGATCCCGGAGACCCAGGATCGAGTCCCACATCAGGCTCCCTGCTCCGCGGGAAGCCTGCTTCTCCCTCTCTCACTCCCCCTGCTTGTGTTTCCTCTCTGACTGTGTTTCTCTCTGTCAAATAAATAAAAAATCTTAAAAGAAAATGTTTTATACATGGAATCATACAATATGTAACTCTTTGGGATCAACTATTATCACTCAGCCTAATGCTCTTGAGATCCAGTCAAGTTGTTGCATGTATCAACATTTCATTCCTTTTTATTGCTAAGTGGTTGCATGTTTATCCATTCACCCACTGAAGGACAATTGGGTTGTATCTAGTTTTAGCTCTTACCAATAAAGCTGCAATGGACATTTGGCTCATAGGTTTTTGTGTAAACATTATTTTTCATTTCTTCAGGTAAATACTGAGCAGTGTGACTGTGTGATTATATCGAAGTGTTTTCGCAGAGTGGATATGCCATTTTACATAACCTCCAGTAATGTATGAGACATCCAATTGCTCTGGATCCTTGCCAGCATATGATATTATCAATATTTTCCATTTTAACCATTGTAATAGATGTGTAGCCGTGTCCCTCATGGCTTTAATTTCCATTTCTCTAATGGCTAATGATTATTGAACATCTTTTCACATGCTTACTTGCCATCCATCCTTGGAGAAGTGACTGTTCAAGTCTTATACTTGGCTATTTTGAATACAGTATTTGTCTATGTGTATGTGTGTGTGTGGGAGAGAGAGTGAGAGAGAGAGAGTCTAGCTCGTTTCCACTAGTTTAATGTTTTCAAGATTCATCAATATTATAGCATGTATCAGAATTTCATTCCTTTCTAAGGCTAAGTAATATTCCATTGTATGGATAAATCATTTCATATATCCATTCTTTGGGTTGCCTTTTCACTCTGGTGATTGTGTCCCTTGTTATACAAAAATTTTTAACTTAGATAAAGTCCAATTTATTTTTTCTCTTATTGCCTGTGCTTTTGTTTTCGTATCTCTCAAAGATGCAAAATAGCCAAGTAAAACCAGTGAATCACTGAAGTAGTAATTAGTAAGAACTTACTGTGCACACACCAAAAGGATAGTTTGGATACCGGGAGCACTCAAACGGAAGCACGAAATAAGGCTCAGGAGTATATTGTTATAAAGCAGTTTATATAGTAAGAAAGCAGTGAGTTTATTCTTCACAGTGGTTGGTTATAATATATCAATTTTCAGTGATTACTTCGTATTAACTTTGGGAAATAATTCACATTTTGCTTTTCATTTATAGGGGCACAAACAAGAAATTATCCAAATCAAGGTAACCTTGCAAAATAGGCTAAATAAAGCTTTGGTTATATGACCAAACTGGTTTTGTCAGTTCAGGGAATTTTCAAGGTTGGTCTTCATTTGTTTCTGATTTAACATATCTAAGAAATCATTGCTAAATTCAATATCATAAAGCGTTTCTATATTTCCTTCTAGGAGTTTATAGTATTAACTCTTATGTTTAGGTCTTTGATCCATTCTGAGTTAATTTTTGTATATGATGTAAAGTAGGATCCAGTTTCATTCTTTCACATATGGATATCCAGTTGTCCCAGTACCATTTGTTGAAAACGCTATCCTTTCCTTGTTGACTGCCATGGCATCCTTGTTGAAAATCATTTGACCATATATGGGAGAGTTTACTTTTGAGCTTTCTAGTCTATTTCTTGCTCTCCGTGTCTATATTTATGCCAGTACCACACGGGTGGGTTTTTTTTTTTTCTTTAAGATTTTATCTATTTATTTGAGAGAGAGAGAGAGGAGGAGGAGGAGCAAAGGGAGAAAGACAAGCAAATTCCCTGCTAAGTGGGGAGCCCTATGCAGGGCTCAATCCCAGGACCCTGAGATCACAACTGGAACCAAAACCAAGAGTTGGACACCACACTGACTGATCCACCCAGGTGCCCCAGTACCACACTGTTCTGATTACTATAGCTTGGTAGTTTTGAAATCAGAAGTTGAGTCCTCCAGCTTTGTTATTCAAGATTGTTTTTTATTTTATTTTATTTATTTATTTGACAGAGAGCGAGATCACAAGTAGGCAGAGAGGCAGGCAGAGAGAGAGGAGGAAGCAGGTTCCCTGCTGAACAGAGAGCCCAATGCAGGCCTCGATCCCAGGACCCTGAGATCATGACCTGAGCTGAAGGCAGAGGCTTTAACCCACTGAGCCACCCAGGCGCCCTCAAGATTGTTTTGGTCACTTGGGGTCCCTTGAGATTCCATGTGAACTTTAGGATAGTTTTACTATTTCTGCAAACACTGTCACTGGGATTTTGATAGGGACTGCTTTGGATCTGTAGATTGCTTCTGATGGTCATAACATCTTAACGATATTAAGCCTTCCATTCTGTGAACACAGAATCTATTTATTTATTTATTTATTTATTTATTTATTTATTTATTTATTTCTCTCTTTCTTTCTTTCTTTTAAGGTTTTATTTATTTATTTGACAGAGACATAGCGAGAGAGGGAACACAAACAGAGGGAGTGGGAGACAGAGAAGCAGGCTTCCTGCCAAACAGGGAGCCCGATGTGGGGCTTGATCCCAGGACCCTGATATTGTGACCTGAGCCGAAGGCAGACATTTAACTGTCGGGGACGGGGACGGTGCATGATTCGCCCTTCCCTCCATGCCCAAGCCACCAGAAATTCTGGTGGAGGTACCTGTGAATGTGAATGAAAGCCCAGAGGGGCTTTCCCTGCCTAGAATTCGAAAAGCCACTTACCCTATGGGTCAGGGCAATATGTCCTTGGTGTGCTTATTCAAGACACAGTTCCATTTAACCCTCCTCCCGGTAATCATATCTCTGTATCTCTTATCTGTATTTCTTGATCCCTGTGCCTCAATGGTCTCAACTTCTGTGAGTTTAAGCAATCACTCTGTACCCTGCAGTAACAATACTAATCCTGTCTCTAGGGTGGGTGCAAAAGCAGTTGAAGATTTAACTGCACCACCCAACTTCCTCACGTGGGAATAATAAAAGACTGGGACCCTTGACAGTCAAATATAGAGAGAGGAAGACTGAGAGAAAAGGAGAGAAGAGCAGAGCGAAGAGACAAAGCCATGGGACAGAGAGTCTGAGAGACGGAGATAGAGAGACAGAAACAGACGCAGAGAGAAAGACAGAGAGCCTGCGCAGAGAGAGGCAAAGACAGAGAGAGTGAAGCAAGAGATAGAGAGACAGAAAGAGAGACTGAGGCAAAGGCTGAGAGCTTGCAAACAGAGACAGAGAGAGAGACAGAGAGATTGAGAGAGAAAAAGAGAGCAACAGAGACAGAGAAGCGAAAAGAGAAACAAAAACAGAGAAACTGGACAGAAAGCAAGAGACAGAAGCAAAGAGAGCAAGATAGAACCAACTGTTTGCCTACAGCTAGATTGATGTTTTCATTTATTTGTGTCTTTAATTTCTTTTAGCAATGTCTTATAGTGTTCATTGTTTACGTCTTTAGCCTTCTTGGTTAATTCCTAATTCTATTCTTTGGATGCTGTTATGAGTGGAATGGTTTTCTTAATCTCCTTTTCATATTGTTCATTGTCAGTGTATAGAAATGCACCTGATTTTTGAGTGCTAGTTTCATATCCTGCAAACTTGCTGAATTTGTTTTTTAGTTCTAACAGGTGTGTGTGTGTGTGTGTGTGTGTGTGTGTGTGTGTGTGTAATCATTAGGATTTTTTATGTATAAGATCATGCCATCTGTAAAAAGAAATAATTGTATGTTTTCCTTTCCAGCTTGGAAGCCTTTTTTTTTTTTTCTTGCCTAATTGCTCTGGCTAGAGCTTCCAATACTATATTGAATAGAAGTATCAAAAGGGGGGCATCTTTATCTTCTTCCTGATCTTAGAGGGAAATTTTTCAGTTTTTCACCATTGAGGTAGCTGATGTTAGCTGTAGGTTTTTCATATATGGCCTTTATTATGTTGAGGTGATTTCCTTCTATTTCTAGCTTGTCAAATGTTTTTAACATGAAAGGGTGTTGGATTTTGGCATATACTTTTTTCTGTATGCACACAGTTTTCCCCCCTTCGTTCTGTTTATGTGGTTTGTTTCATTGATTGATTTTTGCATATTGAGATTTTTTTCTTACCATTGTGTTGTGTGGAGCACCGTTTATGGATTCCGTATACAAGTCTTTTGTCACATACGTGATATGCAAACATGTTCTTCAGTTTGTGGGTTGTCTTTTCATCCTGTAAAGATACTTTACAGGCAAAAGTGTTTAAATTTTTTTTATAAAGATTTTATTTATTTATTTGACAGAGAGATCACAAGTAGGCAGAGAGGCGGGCAGAGAGAGAGGAGGAAGCAGGCTCCCTGCTGAGCAGAGAGCCCGATGCAGGACTCGATCCCAGGACCCTGAGATCATGACCTGAGCCCAAGGCAGAGAGAGGCTTTAACCCACTGAGTCACCCAGGTACCCAAAAGTGTTTAATTTTGATTAAGTCCAATTTTTCAACTTTTTTCTTTTATGGATTATGCATTTTTGGTATATGAGAAATTTTTACCTAACACCAGCATACACAGATTTTTCTCCCTTTTTAGAAAAGTGTTATGGTTTTATGTTTTCCATTTAAATCTGTGATGTATTTTGAGTTAATTTTTGTATGAGATTTAGGTTTAGATTGAGATCTTTGTTTTTTGTTCCTTAAGTACATGCAGTAATTCCAATACCATTTGTTGAGAGAACTACTTTCTCCATTGAATTGTTTTTGCATATTTGTCAAAAATCTTTTGGCCAGACTTGTGTAGGTATATATCTGGAGTCTATCCTGCTTCATTGATCTATATCTCTGTCCCTCCTCCTCCAACACCATACTGTCTTGATAACTGTAGCTACCTTGTAATTCCTAAAATCAGGTAGTGTGATTCCTATTACACTATTCTTTTTCAAAAATACTTTTGATTGGGGCGCTTGGGTGGCTCAGTTGGTTAAGCAACTGCCTTCAGCTCAGGTCATGATCCCGGAGACCCGGGATCGAGTCCCATATCAGGCTCCCTGCTCGGCGGGAAGCCTGCTTCTCCCTCTCTCATTCCCCCTGCTTGTGTTCCCTCTCTGGCTGTGTTTCTCTCTGTCAAATAAATAAAATCTTTAAAAAAAAAATACTTTTGATTATTTTAGTTCCTTTACCCTACAATATAAATTTTAGAATCAGCTTGACTATAGTTCACTCCTTTTCATTGTTTACCCATTTCATCAGTGGATATTGATTGTTTCCAGTTTGAGGCTATTATGGATAAAGCTGCTATTAATATGCATATTAAAGGCATTGTGTGGTCTATGTTTCTGTTTCACCCGGAGTGAAATTCCGGGTCATAGATAGGGCAGGTGTATGTTCAGTTTTACAAGAAATGTCAAACAGTTCTCCAAAGTGGTGGTACCATTTTATATTCCTTCCACCAAGATGAGAAAGTTTCAGTTGCACCAAATCTTTTTTAAAAATATTTATTTATTTATTTATTTGAGAGAGAGCAAGAGAGAGAGAGAGAGTGCAGGAGAATGGGCTGAAGGGTATAGGGAGAAGCAGACTCCCCGCTAAGCAGTGAGACCCATGAGGGGCTTGATCCCGGCACTCCAGGATCATGACTGGAACAGAAGGCAGCATCTTAACTGACTAAGTTGCTCCAAATATTTACCAACATTTGATGATATCAGTTTTTAAAATTTTGCTATCCTGTTGGGTGTGGGTTTATACCTTGTGTTATTTTAATTTTTGTTTCCTTGATTAGCAATGTCGAGCACCTTTCCACATGCTTATTGTCTGTCAGCCTCTTTTAAGAAAGTGATCACAGCAGAATCAAACTCCACATGTAAAATCTCAGCGAATGAAAGTCTCCTGTTCCTTCAGGACAAAGCAGAGAGGACATGCTTTGTATCCAGGCACAGGTGGCATATTAGTGATTATTATTATTTTATCAATAACAATGCCTCTGTTTTCTATGATACCCTATAAATACATTTTTATGAAAGCGATCTTATCTTTCCTCACAGGTTACAAAAAGTGGGAAACCCTGTACCAAAATATAATATACAAATGTATGTTGGATTAAGAAATTTTTAAGGGGCGCCTGGATGGCTCAGTTGGTTAAGCTACTGCCTTCGGCTCAGGTCATGATCCCGGAGACCCAGGATCGAGCCCCACATCGGGTTCTCTGCTGAGCTGGAAGCCTGCTTCTCCCTCTCTCACTCCCCCTGCTTGTGTTCCCTCTCTCACTGTATCTCTCTCTGTCAAATAAACAAACAAACAAACAAACAAACAAACAAATAAATAAATAAATAAAAATTTCTAAAAAGTCAAAATAGGGAGAAACTAGAAGCATTCACATATCCATCAGTTGGGAACTGGTTTAATGAAGCATGTGACATTTCCTCCATGGAGTATCATTCTTCTGTTAAAAGAATAAAAATAGGAGAATGAAGCAGACCTACATGTCCAGATACATACATATATACCTTTTGTACTTATTGGAAACAATCTCAAAACAAGGTGAGATATGAACTAAAAAAATGGAGTCCCAGACAGCTGGGTGGCTCAGTTGGTTAAGTGACTGCCTTCGGCTCTGGTGATGGTCCCTGGGTCCTGGGATCGAATCCCACATTGGGCTCCTCCCGCTCTGCAGGGAGCCTGCTTCTTCCTCTCTCTATCCCTGCCTCTCCCCCTGCTTGTGCTCTCTGTCAAATAATTAAATAAAATCTTTCTTAAAAATGTGTAATAAAATACAGGAATAAATATATATACTCACAAAGTGTTTTGAAAGAATTCATGGGCGCCTAGGTGGCTCAGGGGGTTGAGCCTCTGCCTTTGGCTCAGGATCCTGGGATTGAGTCCCACATTGGGCTCTCTGCTCAGTGAGGAGCCTGCTTCCCCCTGCTTCTCTTCCTATTTGTGATATCTCTCTGTCAAATAAATAAATAAAACCTTTAAAAAGAAAGAATTCATAAGAATTTGTGAAGAGAAGCTAAATGGTGGAGGGACAGAATTTAACTAATAGAGATCAAGATATGTTTTACTTTTTTTCTCATACCATTTATATAGTATGATTTTTTATAATGAGAATATTTTTCTTTAATTGATTGTTAATTAACATACACAATTCATAAAATCACAAGCCAAATAAAATACTGGAAAATCTTTCTCACAGACATGGCAATATTTATATTTATATATTTATATAAATATTTAATACATAAAGAATTCCTAAGGTGTAAGGAGAAAACACTAAAATCCCAATGGAAAATGGGCAAAAAAGGTGAAGAGACACTTCACAAAGTAGTAGAAATGACTAGCAAACATGAATTATGTAAAAAAAACAAACACATGAATTATGCCTGACTTCACTCATACCCAAAAGAATTAGAAATCAAGCATCCATGAGACCCCATTTTTTGACCTTTCAAATTACTAAGCATTTGACAAAGTTTATACAATATTTGTAAGGTTCAGGGAAATAGACACTCTTACACAGTATTAATTGTTCTAGTGTTTCTGGAAAGCAGTTTGTTAGTTGATCTCAAGAACCTTCGGGTGCCTGGGTGACTCAGTTGGTTAAGCTACTGCCTTCAGCTCAGGTCATAGTCCTGGAGTCCCGGGATTGAGTCCGGGGATCGAGTCCCACATCGGGCTCCCAGCTCTGCAGGGAGCCTGCTTCTCCCTCTGACCTTTTCCCCTCTCATGCTTCTCTCACTCACTCTCTCTCTCAAATAAATAAATAAAATCTTAAAAAAAAAAGAACCTTCAAATAAATATGTTCATCCATATAAATAAATGTATTTACATATTATAATAAATACTATTCCTTTGGCCTAGTTATTCTACTTGTAAGTATTTATCCTCTTAAATCTTGGTTGCTTCTGATCAATTTATGTGAAAATATTCATATAGTAGGACAATTTTTCAACTACTTAGATATCTGGGAAAATACTTAGATAAATTAGGATATATCCAGATGTTGAAATATTACATAATACTTGAAATTCTATTTCTAGGGGACTGGAACAGAAGGCAGCATCTTAACTGACTAAGTTGCTCCAAATATTTACCAACATTTGATGATATCAGTTGGTTAAGCGACTGCCTTCGGCTCAGGTCATGATCCCAGAGACCCGGGATCAAGTCCCACATCGGGCTCCCTGCTCTGCGGGAAGCCTGCTTCTCCCTCTCTCACTCCCCCTGCTTGTGTTCCCTCTCTGGCTGTGTTTCTCTCTGTCAAATAAATAAAATCTTTAAAAAAAAACAAATTCTATTTCTAAAGAATCAAATAATATGCAAAAGTATTTATGAAATAATATTAAAGGAAAAAAGCAGAAAAAAATAGTTGAAATATAATCCCAATTTTATCTAGCAGTATGTATGCATAGAAAAGTGCTTGGAAAGGATAATGTTTAGTAGCTTAACAGATTTAAAAATAAAAGGAAGATTTTCAATTATAATCAAAATACAATTTATTATTTTACATATTTCTTCCTCATATATTCATATGCCTTTATGTTTTACATTTTATTTTGAATTCCAAAAATATTTTTGAGTAGGAAATTTAAAGGAAAAATTCAAGTACAGAAAGATATCAAGCAACTGCCCTCCCTTGTCCCCCACCTTGGTTACCTTGCTTCCTCTCCCCACCTCGGCAGCCACTATGACTCATTTCTTCTGTATATTTACAAGAAGAACCATTTGTGTATAAGCATGTATGTCTGGATCGCTCTTTGTTTTCCAAAGATTAGCTTTATAAAATATATATATATGTTTTTTTATAAAAATATATTTTTAAGTGAGCATACAGTAAAGTTCTGTTTGTATGTGTGTGTGTTTGTGTCTATGAGTTTGTGTCTATGAAGATGAACAACCACAGTGAGGTTACAGAACAGCCCTATGACCCCCAAACTCCCTCCTACTGTCCTCACGAAGCCCACTCCTTCCTCCCATCCCTGATAACCACTAATTGGTGTTTGTTGCCATACTGTTGCCTTTTCTAGAATGTTATATAAATGAAATCATACAGTATATAACTTCTTGAAACTGACTTCTTTCACTCACATAATACCCTTCAGATTCATCCAAGTTTATTGTTTGTTCTTGCTGAGTAATACTCAATTGTATGCATGTACCACTATTGGTTTATCCATTTACTTGTTGATAGACATTTAATTGTTCCCAGTTTTTGGTAACGTGAATAGAGCAAATGCAAAATTTTTTTACAGAGTTCGTGTAAACATATGTTTGTATTTCTCTGTGTCGTGGAATTGGGATCATTGGGTCACATGGTGTATGCATTTAACTTTTAAGAAACTGTCAAACTGCTTTCTAGAGAGGCTGTACCATTTTGTATTCTCACCATCAGTGTATGAGAGTTCCAGCTACTCCCTATCCTCACCAACATTTGGTAGTATCATTTGGTTGTTCTTTTTGCTTTTTTGCCTGTTAGGTATGTAGCGATATCATCATGGTTTTAATTTGCATTTCCAAATGGCTAAAAATGTTGCACATTTCTTCAAGGACCTGTTGGTCACTTATATGCCGTCTTTGGTGAAATGTCTGTTTCAATCCTTTGCCCGTTTTTTATTAGGTCATTTTTTTTTTAAGATTTTATTTATTTGACAGCGAGAAGCACAGTTAGAGAGGGAACATAAGCAGGAGGAGTGAGAGAGGGAGAAGCAGGCTTTCTCGCTGAGCAGGGAGCCTGATGTGGGACTTGATCCCGGGTCTCCGGATCATGACCTGAGCCAAAGGCAGTCACTTAACCAACTGAGCCATCCAGGCACCCCTATTAGGTCATTTGAAATTTTCTCACAGTTGAGTTATATATATACTCTGGATACAATTTCTATGTTCAATATCTAACTTGCAAATATTTTCTCAAAGTCTGTGGCATATCTTTTTATTTACTTTTTTTTAAAGATTTTATTTATTTATTTGTCAGAGAGAGAGATCACAATCAGGCAGAGAGGCAGGCAGAGAGAGAGGAGGAAGCAGGCTCCCGGCTGAGCAGAGAGCCCGATGCAGACCTTGATCCCAGGACCCTGAGAGCCTGACCCAAGCTGAAGGCAGAGGCTTTAACCCAGTGAGCTACCCAGGCACCCTATCTTTTCATTTTTTAACAGTATCTTTTGTAGAGAAAAAGGTTTAAATTTTGATGAAATTTAATTCCCCAAATTTGTCTTTCATGGGTCACATTTTGGTATCTTATCTAAGAACTAGTTGCCTAATACCAGATTGCAAAGGTTTTCTTTGATGTTTCCTTCTAAAGGTTTATAGTTTTACATTTAGATCTATAATCCATTTTGAGTTAATTTCCATTTAAGGTTTGAGGTGTAAGTCCCGAATCTTCTTTTTTACAGATGGTGTCCATTGGTTTCAACATCATTTGGTAAAAAGACCATGTTTTCTCCATTGAGTTGCCTTTGCACCTTTGTACATAAATCAGTTGACTGTTTTGTGTGGGTCTATAGTTGGACTATCTATTCTGTTCCACTGATCTCTATGTTTATCCCTTCAATATTATATTCAATATTATATGTCTTAGTTACCGTACCTGTGTAATAGTTTTAAAAATCAGATGGTGTAAGTCCTCCAACATTACTCTTTATTTTCCAAAATTGTTTTACAATCAGCTTATCTGCATCTACAACAAAAAGTCTTGATAGAATTTTGATTGAAATAGTGATGAGAGGTGCCTGGGTGGATGTCATTAAGCATCTGCCTTTGGCTCAGGTCACAATCTTGGAGTCCCGGGATCCAGCCGCTCAGGCTTCCTGCTCAGCGGGAGCCTGCTTCTCCCATTCTCACTCCCCCTGCTTGTGTTCCCTCTCTAGCTATGTTTCTCTCTGTCAAATAAATAAATAAAATCTTAAGAAAAAAAAAGAAATAGTGATGAAACTATAGAACATTTTGGAAAGAACTGATATCCTAACTATACTGTCTTCCAACCTCATTCACAGCATGTCTCTCCCTTTACTTCATTTTCTTTGATTTCTTTCATTGGGCTTTTGTAGTTTTCAGCATTCAGATCTTGCACATATTTTATTAGATTTTTGTCTAAATATTCTGTCCTTTTTAGGCTATTACAAATGATATTTAAAAATTTTTCAGTTTCCAGTCATTTACAGCTAACATATCAAAATACAGTGGTTTTCAGGGTTGTCATTATGTCTGCAACCTTGCTAAATTCATTATTTCTAGAAGCTTTTTTATAGGTTCCACGGGATTGTCTGCATAGACAATTATGTTTTCTGTGAAAGAGACAATTTTTCATGTGGGTCTTTAATTATATATTACAGGCAAATAAATATAGAGCTAAAGCAAATGTGACAAATGACAAGAGCTGTGGCATCTAAGTGGTGAGTATGTGGAAATTCATTGCAGCATTCTTTCATCTGTGCTGTCTGAAAGTTTTTCATGACAAACTTGGGGGAAAGGAAAGTGAGTGTGCCACCCATCCCTGTCTCTCTTGTGATGTCCCCCCCCCCCCCCAAGGCAAGCACAGTTACTGGTTCCCTGCTTCTTTTTAGGAATCTTAAAGGGGATATTATAGGTGGGTACGCATGCACACACTCCTAAGGACACGCATCGGTCCATAGGGTTATTTCTGGTACCGCACTCATAGACCGCACTCACAGAATTTAGTTTCTGGAATTTTTTTTTTTTTAAAGATTTTTTATTTATTTGACAGAGAGAAACACAGCCAGAGAGGGAACACAAGCAGGGGGAGTGAGAGAGGGAGAAGCAGGCTTCCTGCTGAGCAGAGAGCCCGACGTGGGACTCGATCTCCCGGATCATGACCTGAGCCGAAGGCAGTGGCTTAACTAACTGAGCCACCCAGGCACCTCTAGTTTCTGGAAGTTTTAGAAGCGGAGCTGTTGAGGAAAAGCCATTGAGGTGAATTCTCCCATTCCCTTTCCCGGGTGGCGGTGACTACTGTATTCCCCAGGATCAGCCCTAGAGGGCGCCCGCTTCACTTGAGTGGCGGCAGCAAGCCGCTGAAGGCTAGAAGCCGCTAAGTCTGGGCAGCCACGTGACTCATGAAAAGTGGGGCCTCCAAAAGTGTAAGTACGTGTGTTCTCCGGCCTTAGCCACATTTTCTGTGGGTTGCAAAACTCAGACTAAGAGCCTACGTTTTGGCTTCGCAGCAGCAAAGGCTGAAAGAGAGAAAGGTTGCCCGCAAAGCGTCACGCACACGCGGTACCGTGAACTTTTAAAGGATGGCTCCAGCGCCCCATTTGCAGGCACTGCGTAGCATCCTAAACATTTTGATGATTACTTGACTAGATTTAACAAATCTTTTTTGGCTGAAAGAATGCCATTTTGTTTAGTACATTAGAACCTATTTATAATACTGGGTTGAAAGATGTCATAGATCCAGAGAAAATGTGAACTTCTGTCCACGTGTAGTTGTTATATTTACGTGGACAGAAGTTCACATTTTCTCTGGATCTATGTAAAAATGAACTGTATTATAATAGTGAATGTGTAACTTAAGAAATACATTTAAGTTGGGGTGCCTGACTGGCTCAGTCCCTAGAGCATGTGACTCTTGATCTGGGATTTAAGCCCTACATTGGTGTAGAGATTACCTTAAAAGAAAATCTTTTTAAAAATATATTTAAGGGGTGCCTGGGAAGCTCCCTAAGTTAAGCATCTGCCTTTGGCTTAGGTTTTGATGCCAGGGTCCTGGGATCAGGTCCTTCCAGGCTCCGAGGGATCCCTGCTCAGCGGAGAGCCTGCTTCACCTTCTCCCTCTGCCTTTCCTCCCACGTGTGCCTGCTCTTTCTCCCCCCTCCTCTCAATCTCTCCCCCGAATAAATGAATATTTAAAAAAATTTTAAAAATGTATTTAAATCGGGACGCCTGGGTGGCTCAGTTGCTTAAGCCACTGCCTTCAGCTCCGGTCATGATCCTGGAGTTCTGGGATCAAGTCCCACGTGGGGCTCCTTGCTCCACGTGAAGTCTGCTTCTCCCTCTGACCTTCTCTCTCATGCTCTCTCGCACTCACTCTTTCTCTCAAATAAATAAAATCTTTAAAAAATGTGTAAAAAATGTATTTTAATCAACATCAATAGATAAATGACTAGCTTAAGTTAATTAAATAGAAATGTTTTATTAATGTTGAATATGTACAACTTGAAGTAGACTAAACACTTTTCCCATTAAGAATGTATACAGAGGGGGGTGCCTGCATGGCTCAGTGGGTTAAAGCCTCTGCCTTCTGCTCAGGTCATGATCCCAGAGACCAGGAATCAAACCCCACATCTGGCTCCCTGCTGGGCGGGAGGCCTGCTTCTCCCTCACTCACCGCTTCTGCTTGTGTCCCCTCTCTAGCTGTGTTTCTCTCTGTCAAACAAATAAATAAAATCTTAAAAAAAAATGTGTGCATAAATATCTATTTTCAGAAATGAGGCTTCTTGAAAACAATCTATATGTTGTTTAAAATACAGAATAAATATAGCAATACAGCATAGTTGTTCAGAAAACCAATTTTGCCACTTCGAAGAGTTTGATTGCAAACATAGTCATAAAAGAAATGGGTGAAATTTATGAATAAGGTGATTCTCAGTAGCTATTTATAATAATATCATGACTGTTTACAATGGCAAAAGATGGAAATAAACATTCAGGGTTTAGATGAAAAAATATATGCGGTACAGACATGAAATGGAATATTATGAAGCTGTAAAAGAGAAAAAGAAGACTTCTCTATATGAGAGGCCTAAGCATCCTTCCACTTGACTAGAATTTCTTCAGATCGGTGTAGGAGGGAAATTTGAGAAATCAGATGAATGCTTTCAACCACAATTTTATTTTCTTTTTAAAAAATTTTCTATTTTGAAATAATTATATATCCACAGGATATTGCAAAGATAGTACAGAGAGATCCTTGAACCCTTCATCTAGTTTCACCCAGTGGTTACGGCTCCAGGAACTATATAGTACAGTATCAAAACCAGGCCACTGGGTGCCTGGGTGGCTCAGTTGGTTAAGCAACTGCCTTCGGCTCGGGTCATGATCCCAGAGACCTGGGATCGAGTCCCACTTCGGGCTCCCTGCTCGGCAAGAGACCTGCTTCTCTCTCTCTCACTCCCCCTGCTTGTGTTCCCTCTCTGGCTGTGTTTCTCTCTGTTAAATAAATGAAATCTTTAAAAAAAAATCTTTAAAAAAAACCCACAAAAAACAGGACACTGACATTGGTATGATGTGTGCATATGCTGGTTTTTTGTTTTGTTTTGTTTTAAAGATTTTATTTATTTATTTGACAGTGAGAGAGGGAACACAAGCAGGGGGAGTAGGAGAGGGAGAAGCAGGCCTCCCACTGAGCAGGGAGCCCAATGTGGGGCTCAATTGCAGGGCCCTGGGATCATGACCTGAGCTGAAAGCAGATGCTTAGTGACTGAGCCACCCAGGTACCCCCCTATGTATACATTCTTAATGGCAAAAGTTTTTAATCTACTTCAAGTTGTCCATATTCAACATTAATAAAACGTTTCTGTGTAGAACTGAGTACCCACCAGAACTGTTGTGTCACTGCAGAGATCTCCCTGGTCATACTCTGTTATAGCCACACCCACCCTTCTCTACCCCTGGTAACTACTAATCAGGTCTCCTTTTCTAAAGTTTTGTCATTTTGAGAATTTTATGTAAATGGAATCATACAGCAGGAGATTAGAAGTTTTTTGTTATTGTTTTTGTTTTTAAAGATTTTATTTATTTATTTGATAGAGAGAAACATAGCTAGAGAGGGAATCCAAGCAGGAGAAGTGAGAGAAGGAGAAGTCGGCGCCTGCTGTAGGACTCGATACCGGCACTCCAGGATCATGACCCGAGCCGAAGGCAGATGCTTAACTACTGAGCCACCCAGGCATCCTTGTTTTGTTTTGTTTTGTTTTTTACTTAAGCACAATGCCCTTGAGATCTCCTATATCAGTAGTTCTTTTTATGGTTAAATATTATTCCATGCAGAATGGGTGTACCACAGTTGGTCTAATCATTCACCTATTGTAGAACATTTTGGCCATTTCCAGTTTGGGGTTATTACAAATAAAGCTACTATGTACAATCATGTACAGGTTTTTGTGTGAACATAAGTTTTCATTCCTCTGGGATAAATGCCCAGGACTGCAACTGCTAGGTTGTAGGATAAGTGTGTGCTTAGTTTTCTAGAAACTGCCAAATCATTTTCCAGAGCGCTGTACCATTTTACATTCCCAACCACAGTTTTCTTGTTACACAAAATGTTATTGACTAATGTTCACACATGGCACTAGGCCAGAGGAACAGGAGAATCTAAGACATTTTTAATTTCTGGAAAAAATAAATTTAATACGTATTAGGTGAAGAAAAAAAGAGAGGTGAAAACTAATCTCTTTGCTGGCCCATAAAGTCCCGTGTTCATTGTGTCAGGTTTTCACAATGACTCTTCCTCTGCCATCAAGCTAACCTTTTGTTGGAAAGCTACAATCCTCTGCACAGGCCAACTATGTATATCCCTGACCTCTGATCCCTGCTTGTATTCTGCCCCAAGGCTCCCCCGGAAGCTTTTGCTTTTTCTGGAATGTTCTACACTCACTAACATTCCTGCAGAGACTTTAGAGAGTCCTGTCAGAACCATACCCTTCCAGGGACCTCTGTACCTATACACCCTGTCCCCAGTTCCCCAGCACTAAACAGCATTAAAACTTTTGAGTCATCTATCCACCCTCACCTCACCCTTCAGGCCTTTGTTGTTAGAGTACATGGGTGAGGTCACATTCCCTGTGTAAGGAGTCCAGGCTCTGGGGTCATGCTGCCTTTCCTGACGTCCTTGGACAAATAACTCTTGAGCCTGAATTTCCTCACCTTTACATTTGAAATGATAAATAATAAACGATACCAGCCAACAGGGCCACTGGGTGTCTGCTCTAGGCTGGCTCAGGAGGATGCAGTAGTGAACAAAGAGGAAGCCCTGCCCTCAGGGAGCACGACTCTAAGAGAAAACAAGTACAGTGTTCAGGGATCAGGAAGGACTGGGTGGGAGGCTGGTGTTGAGAAGAATAACCACTATGACGGCCAGTTTTGACAAAACCTCCGAGGCTAGGCTTTCTGACCAAGCGTCTGTGATTTCATTTTTTGGAGCAATCGCTCTACTGCTGGGGGTTGCAGCTTTCTCTAAGTTTGCTGTGGCTGAACCAAAAGAAGGCACATGCAGCTTTCTACAGAAATTATGATTCCGCGGCGCCTGGGTGGCTCAGTTGGTTAAGCGACTGCCTTTGGCTCAGGTCATGATCCTGGAGACCCGGAATCAAGTCCCACATAGGGCTCCCTGCTCGGCGGGAAGCCTGCTTCTCCCCCTGCTTGTGTTCCCTCTCTGGCTGTGTTTCTCTCTGTCAAATGAATAAAATTAAAAAAAAAAAGAAAGAAAGAAAGAAAGAGAAGATATGTCTTTAAAAAAAAAAAGAAAAGAAATTATGATTCCATGAAATTTTGAGGTGATGAAGTTCGGTATCTTTTGGAGTACAAGTGATTTTGGAATCTAAAGATTTTCTTTGGGTTGAGTTCTATGGAGGTTCGTCACTAACCTGTGTTCCTGAACTATGAAACGTGAATACTGGGTTATGGAATTTGATGTTAAAAAAAAAAAGTAATAAATACTGTGGACGGTAGAAAAAAAAAGTAATAGTGTTGAACCTGCCCTCTAGTGTATATGTGGCCTTTGAGAACTATCTGTTATTTTATTATTAGAGTCAAACTCAGTACTTATTTATGGATTTGAACTGAATATGAACCCAGTATTACACATTTGCTCTAGTATATTCTTATTCATTGTAGTCAGACATCAATTATCTTGTTAGGAGCTGTGTTGGTCTCTCATCTCATTGCTAACATCCAATCAGTTGCTGACCAAGGGCACTCCATTTTGTGCTTAAAACTTAGGATTATTCTGAATTTAATACCTTAAATATCAGATTCAGTAAGGGTCTCTTGCAGTGAGCATACAACTTTAAAGAAAGAGTCCACACAAACTTGTAAATAAGCCCCTTACGGTTGTTGAAAGGTTCATATACTATTAAAAGACTCCCACAACAGTAAGCAATTTTATTGTTTATAAAAGGTGACACAGTTCATAAATACTTAATTAGAAATACAAGATTTACAGGGTATCTGGCTGGCGTAGTCGGTTGAGTATACAACTCTTGATCTTGGGGTCATGAGCTCAAGCCCTACAATGGGTGTAGAGCTCACACACACACACACACACACACACACACACACACACACAGAAATACAAAATTTAACAGAGGAAAAAACCCTTAGAAGAATGTGACCCCTCCCCCCAAAACAACCCCAAATATGCCAGCCGATGAATGCAAAAATATTCAAAAGTCTTGAATTTTAGATAAACTGTTCATAATGCAAATTGGTCAATGAGTGAACTAATCACCAGATAAATTTTTCATTAAGCTATATGAGGGTGCTTGAGTGGTTCAGTCATTAAGCGGCTGCCTTTGGCTCAGGTCATGATCCCAGGGCCCTGGGATTGGCTCACAGTGGGCTCCCAGATCAGCAGGATGCCTGCTTCTCCCTCTCCCACTCCCCCTGCTTGTGTTCCCTCTCTAGCTGTGTTTCTCTCTGTCAAATAAATAAATAAATAAAATATTTTTTAAAAAAAAGGATATTTGGCTTTGCTCAGAGTAGTCTGTTCCTAGGGCAGAATCAACATGGCGGCCGTAGGTAGGATGGACACTATCATAGGGCTGGGGGAGAGTGAGCTTAGGTAATCTTCCTGCTTCCAGGAAGTGGGAGAAGGATTTGGGGCATCTCTGACTTCCACAGGGGAAGTCGAAGCCTGTTCTGCCTGTGACTCACACAACAGGTACAGTTGGCCCTTCGATAGCGTGAGCTGCACTCGCAGGTTCAATTTCACTTATATGTGCATTTTTCCCCGATAAATACAGCACAGTCTGTAAATGTATCTTCTCTTAGGATCTTCTTTTTTTTGTTTGTTTGTTTTTTTTTGTTTTGTTTTTTTGTTTTTTTGTTTTTTTTTTCTCTTAGGATCTTCTTAACGTTTTCTGTAGCTTACTTGACGGTAAGAATACAATATATATATGTGATATATTTATACGACTTAGTGTGTTGATAGACTTTGTGCTACTAGTAAGGCTTCTGTCAACAGTAGGCTATTAGTAGTTAAATTTTGAGGGGAATCAAAAGTTATACTCAGATTTACCGCTGCACGGGAGGCGGCGTCCCCAGTCCACGCGCTGCTCAAGGGTCAAGTGCAGTAACCGACAGGTGCTCATTCTAGTGAATGAATAGTCAGGTAACGTGATTTCCAGTCACGGTTCATTGACCATCCAGTAATGTGACTTTGCAAAGAGTTCTGTGACTTCGCCCCCCTCCCCAGCTTGAGCTTGCTGACTCATAAAGTGCCAGAGTGGACTTTAGATGGTCACTACAGTCCCTGTAAAGCTCTAAGATTTCCTGAGATTTCCCTGTTGTCAGAGCTCCTCCCATGTTTTGACCTTTCCAGTAGGCTCGAGGCTAGAATGGATATAAGGAGTACCATTTTTTGTTAGAGGCTTAAAGACAGCCAAGACTTTGCTATAGCAAAGGTTAATGTTCTGTCTCAAAGATCCATTTCCCCAGGCTCTCTGAATGTAAATGTTAAGGTGATGAAAACAGTGAAAGCTAGGCTCTGGTTCATTTGAGTCAGAGGCGCTCACCCCACGCAGTGCAAGCCTGGAGCCGAGAGCCTGCTCTGTGGCCTACAGCTTCATAAACTCGGGGTTAGGCTGGCAGCACTGATTTAAAGAGATGTGGTGCTTCAGTTTGCTTCTGGGAAAGAACTAACATTCACAGCAGGGCTTGGGGGGGCCAATCCAGAAACCAGAGCAGCCCCCCGGCCCTTAGATGGGCAGAGTGAGTCACCTGTTTGCACAGAAGGCTGTGGTATCAAATCCACACATTCACAGGCCTTATGCCTTCACCACTTTAAACCAGAAAGGTGTTGCAACAAAGCAGCTTTAATTGCTCTACCCTGGCTGCAAATCCAAATCTCAGGATTTGATAAGAACTGGGTGGGAAAGGCTGTGAATGGTGGCAGTTTTCTGCCAGATGTGTTTATTTGTTCCTTCCCTCCCTCATTTGCTGCCTTGTCTGTGCTCAGACCCAGACCAGAGGCCTCTGGGCAGCTGTCACCACCTTGCTGGCCAACAGATGATGGGTTGGTTCTGGCAATTCCAGGGTTGCCTTCTTTTCTGTTCTTTGCCGGAATCTGTGGACCTTGTGTCTACCCCAGAGTCCTAGGAACAAGCAACTCTGAGTTCTTCTTGCCATAGCTCCTGTGACTCTCAGTCTACAGCTCAGGTGGACAAGAAGCAAGGCTTTCTTTCCTAGAACTCCCCTCAGTGCAGGCCTCCCCCTTTCTTAGCTGGTGTAAAACCTCTAACTGTAGTCTTCCCTAGGCATTTACTCCCCAGTCCTCAGCAACACTGAGTGTCATGGCATGCTGAGGGTTCAAGGAAGGCTAAGATGAGGGAGCAGGATGACTCTGGCTCTGGGCCATCAATCACATGGTGGGTCGAGGGATCTGTTGGCCCTGGCTACCTCACCCCTGTGGCTCCAGGGTCCCCTGAGGGAGCCCTTCCTGACATTATTGGGCCCCAGGAATCTTTCTGAGGTGGTCCCCGCGGCTGGCACTGCCTTCCACAGACTTCCAGACTCCAGTCAGTATTCTTGGAGCCATCTCCCTTCTCGAATAGGAGGCAGGGAGAAAGGAAGATTCAGGAAGACCCATCATTGTGGATTAACACCCTCCTGCCAAACCAGGTGGGTAGACAGCTCTCCCTGTGCTCCAGCTCTGGGTTTGTACACGACAGATTATATGCGTTCATTTTTTTTTTCCAGGAGGAATAGTAAAGTGACAAAAGTAATATTCTCTAACCTCTATTGAGGAAGTTCTGAAACCAGCATTATCTGACTTAATCAGCATCCTTGCCCTTTGAACTAAGTACTATTTTTAAAATTTATTTATTTAGAAGAGAGAGAGGGAGAGTGAGTGCTTATGAGTGGAGGGGCAGAGGTAGAGGGAGAAGCTGAGCAGAGAGCTCGATTCGGCGCTCCGTCCCAGGACTCTGAGATGACCTAAGCCAAAGGCAGACGCTTAACCGACTGAGCCACCAGATGCCCCTGAACTAAGTACTATTATTATTTCCATTTTAAAGATGAGAAAACTGATGCTCAGCGCGATAGGAAACTCACCCAAGGTTACACAGCAAGTCGTAGGAAAACTGGGATTTGAATCTTGGTCTTCTGGGACAAGAGTCCAAATCCTCATTTATAAGCAGTGCGTCTTAGATGCTTCTGAAAAAACGTCACACCTGTAAGTCTAGGGTGGCATTTGTAAATTCTGTTTCCTAGAGTTTGTACCTATTCCAGCTCTTCTCTCAGTAGGACTATAAAACAGCACCTAGCTGTTACTCCAGCTCAATAAATACTTGTTTGGATTGTACATCTCTGAAAAGCAATTTTGCATTTTCAGATATTTTTGTGTCTGGTTCAGATGTGGCAGAAAAAGTGAGGGGTTGCTCACAGCACTGTCTTATCTAAAAGACACGAAAAACCTTTCAGGGGCGACTGGCCAGCTCAATTGGTAGAGCATGTTACTCCTGATCTTGGGGTTGTGAGTTTGAGCCCCACGTTGGGGGTAGAGTTTACGTAAAACAAAGAAAAAGAGAGAAAGAAAAAAAGAAAAAAAACCCAAACCACCTTCTAGTTCTGCTTAAATTTCTGTTTGTTTGCCTACTGAGACTCCTTCAACTCAGTCCTTTGTTTTGACTTCCCAGTTCCCATTCAAACTACTCAGCATGGGATGCCCTGTAGGGTTTTGGCAAGTCAGACCCGGCTTTTATTTATTTTTTTTTAAATTGTTTTATTTTTTAATATTTTATTTATTTATTTGACAGAGAGAGACAGCAAGAGAGGGAACACAAGCAGGGGGAGTGGGGGAGGGAGAAGCAGGCTCTCTGCTGAGCAGGACTCGAACATGGGGCTTGAACTCACAACCCAGCTACGCGAAGTCACTTGCTCTCCCCACTAAGCCCCCCAGGAACAGCTATTCGGACACTTTTTACTGCGCGCCTTCCTTGTGCTAGATGCTAAATAAATGTTCCTTTAGAGAGTCTAGTCACGCTGCTTTTTGTATTTACTTCATAAATATTTTTAAAGGAATCTGATGACTTAAACCCAGTAACACAGGAGAGTGTGGCTGTGCATGCACACAAGAGTTGCCCCACAGGTTCTGGGCTGACAAGAACCAGAATTCAGAAAAGGGAAAGAAGGTGTGTTTCGGTGATAAGGGATCTGGCTACATGAGGGAAGAATTTAGATGGGCAGAGAGGATGAGAGGATGGTTTTAGCAAAAGCTGAAGCAGAGCAGAGGTTTAGAAACAGCTGGAAAACCTTCATCCTTATGGTGTACTACCGGCCAACCACCGAACCAACCCTCACACCTTCGGATACATTTTCTAACTATTTGTGCTAGTTTGAGTCAGCATTTTCCTTGCAACTGAAAATATCCTATCGACACATTGTCATTGAACTGCACTGTAAACATGACTTCCTAAATCCATCTAAAAGGACTGGGGTACCTGACTGGCTCAGTCAGTAGAGCAGGCTAACTCTGGATCTCCAGGTCATGAGTTCAAGCCCTGTGATGGGTACAGAGCTTACTTTGAAAATAACAATAAGGGGTGTCTGAGTGGCTCAGTTGGTTAAGCGACTGCCTTTGGCTCAGGTCATGATCCCAGAGACCCGGGATCTAGTCCCACATCGGGTTCCCTGCTCAGCGGGAAGCCTGCTTCTCCCTCTCTCACTCCCCCTGCTTGTGTTCCCTCTCTGGCTGTGTTTCTCTCTGTCAAATAAATAAAATTTAAAAAAACAAACAAACAAAAAAGAAAATAATAATAAGTAAAGTAAATAAAGGGATTTCAGAAGGCTCTTAAGTTTAAATTGATTAGAAAACTCTGCTGTGGCTGATTTAATTAACAAAGATGGGAACTAGAAATTGAATGAGTATAATTATTACATACACTTTCAATCTCCCAGAGGTAGTTTTATTATTGCTCTCTTCTTATGGATATTTTGTGGAGACTCAGGTATCCAAACCAGCTCAGGTCACACAAATAGCAAGTGTCTGAGCCAGGATTTAAAAGCCAGGTCTGATTTAAAAGCCGTGTCTGGGGGCACCTGGGTGGCTTAGTCAGTAAGCATCTGCCTTCGGCTAGGGTCATGGTCCCAGGGTCCTGGGATTGAGCCCTGCATTGGGCTCCCGCTTCCCCTGCTTGTGTTCCCTCTCTCACTGTCTCTCTCTCTATCAAATAAATGAATAAAATCTTAAAAAAAAATAAAAGGTGTATATTGATTAACATGCAGAGAATTTCAGGGCTCAAAGAAACTTTCTCTTTCTTAATCTAGGTCCCTATTTTACTGGCTTCAATCATTTCCATATACCTTTACAATTTCTCTCTTTTTTTTTAAAGATTTTATTTATTTGACAGCGAGAAACACAGCTAGAGAGGGAACACAAGCAGGGGGAGTGAGAGAGGGAGAAGCAGGCTTCCCACCGAGCAGGGAGCCCGATGTGGGGCTGGATGGGTCTCTGGGATCATGACCTGAGCCAAAGCAGTCGCTTAACCAACTGAGCCACCCAGGCGCCCCACCTTTACAATTTCTATGTTATCTATTTACTATCTGTGTTATCACCAATATGGTTCCTTAAATTGATTAGTTTTTATTTTTTTACTTTTAAAAAATATTTTATGTATTTGTCAGAGAGAGAGAGAGAGCACAAGCAGGGGAAGCTGGCAGGCAGAGCAGGCAGAGAGAGAAGCAGGCTTCCTGCTGAGCAAGGAGCCTGATGCAGGACTCAGTCCCAGCCCCCTGAGATCATGAACCAAGCAGAAGGCAGACGCTGAAACGACTGAGCCACCCAGCCATCCCTGATTAGTTTTGAAATATGTTGTAGATCTAAGGAATAGTGTCTGTGACACCAGTGGCTTGATGTGCTAGTTATTTTCATATATCTTAGAAAAAATACACAATCAAGAAATCAGATATTTGTCGATGTGCACCCTAACGTTATTTCATGGGGCACACTTGGGAAACACTAATCTTGCTATATTTACATCTCTATATTTTAGGATAAAGAAACAGTTATAACACAAAAAAACTACTCTGGTATATTTACTATTGCATTCTTCAACTTATATGAACATTTAAGGCAAAACTAGAGACAGGAAGGAGATCAGTGGTTTGCCTGGGCCTCAGGACCAAAGAGGGGACTGACCTTGAACAGGAACCAAGAGTGTTTTGGGAATGCTGGGAGAATTCTAAGACGGGATGGGGGTAATGATTGTGCATCTGTGTGAATTTAGATAAATTCATCAACCTGTGTGTTTCATCATCCTGTGTATTTCAGACTGGTACATCCTATGGTTTGTGAATTGGATCTGAAAAAAGGAAGAGGAGGAGGAGAAAAAGAAAAGAAATGATCAACCAGGAGGGGGCCAGAGGGGGGCTTCTGGAGTCCTGGTGAAGTTTTGTTTTTGGATCTGGGTATTGCTCACAAGTGTGTGTTCACTTTGTGAAAAGTCATCAAGCCATTCACTTATGCTTTGTGTACATTCCTATATGAATATTATGCCTCAGTAACAAAATTTTCTTTAAAAAAAGTAAGAGAGAGAGAGAAAAGAAAAGAAAATCAACCAAGATTTTGGGGAGGGGCACCATAACTTCCCAATGAAGAGTTATTTTCCTCTTTATTATTTTGTGTGATGACATCATCCTGCCAACTTAGTTTTATGATGTGAGGGGTTTAGGTTTTATGTGTCTTAGGACGGAAAGGGTTATAAAAGGATATTTAGCTAATCACACAAGTGCTATAAGGATGTCAGCGAAAGTTATTGTTACTTAATTATTCATAGCAATTATTAATGTGGACAATACTCAGCTTGCAGCCAAAATAAATGGATGTATGAAGAGGCCTTGGTGGAATAATCAAATCATCAGTCTGAAAATGTCCCCTCCCTCAGCCCCGTCCTGCTGCCTGCCAGAGTTTCAGTTCTATATTTATCTTTCCAAATCAGCAGTGTAGCAATTAGTTATTATAATAGGAGCTACCAATTTATTGTGTGCCGACTTCACGCCAGGCAATGCGTTATCAGAGTTTTTCATCCTTTAATTTCACTGTCTCAACAACCCTGCCAAGAAGTTGTTTTATACCATTTTACAGTTGAGGAAACTGAGGCTGGGGGCTCCTAAGTGGGTCCAGGCCCCCACTGCTGGTGAGTGACAGGCAGAAAGCAAGCTGGGGTCCCACCCAGTGTTTTGCTAGGTCTCGGGACCTGACGTCAGTGACAGGAGAGAAGTGACATGTGTAACAGTCTGAAGCCCGAATCGTGGCTCTTCACGCTGTTACTATAGTTACTTCTCTCCATGATGCTCACATTTTTGCTGGGATAACAATGGATCCACTGTTAGCCATTGAGGTGTTTGAACCCCTACCTTCCTCATGAAACCCGAGGGATATTTTAATAGGCTTAAAATAGCATTCCTGCCTTTTAATCAGACCTTTTATTTCGGAAGCTCCTGGAATGTTAACATCCCATACAGATCCCTTACAATATTGTTTTTTGCACCTTGTGTAAAACATAGGAGCTCTCTAAAGGGAACACAGCACTATTTCAGACAGAGACCCAAAAAACTCCTTGATGAAAGCGACGCATTTGGACGGGTGGGTGGGAGGGTGCATGGATGCCCCCTCACTAGGTTGAGGGTGGGGGTGGCATCGGGGTTGTATGGAAAGAGGGGCCTTGGGTATGGTGGGAAGGAGAGGCCATAGGACCTGGAGGGATTCAGCAGAAGAGGCAGGAGCTGTGCTTTGCAAGTGGATAAACAAACATATGCAGAGGAAGTGGTTTGGATTAGGAATGAGGTGGGAAGACGACCAAGGCCTGAAATGTGTTATTGACAGGAGTTTAGAGCACCGAGCTGTCAGGGAGAATGAGAACTCAGAGGCTGGGGTTGTCTTGCCAGCTGCCCAAGCGATGGTCAGGCCACTTTATTCCCTTTGGGCTCTCAAGGCCCATGACATTCTCACATGCGGCACGCTGAGACACTCGTGGGACTAAAGACAGAAGCCAGAGCTTCGGATTCCTGGTCTAATGGCAGATCATTCTGTCTAATTACAGTGTCATAATGGTGAAGAGGATGGTGACATCCAAGGACAACCACAGGGCCTCTTTCTCAACACTGGTGAGAACCAGATTCTTCCCCCTGGTTCCGTAGCTCCCAGCAGAGTTCTGGAAGCTGATTAAAGAGAAGATCAGAAATAATAGGTAATTAGGAACCTTATAAAAGGGAAAAATGCCCTCATCAAACTTACCAAAGCGTCTCCATGGCTGGGAGTGGGGGAGGCATCGGAAAGTACCGGCTGCAAGGCTCACTTGTGCCCAAGGGCTGGCCTGGAGGCTGGAGCACAGCTTCGGTGCGGAGGGACTGGGTCTGGTCCCCAGGGGTGGAGTGGGGAGGTGGTTTAGAAATGTATTTCTCAACTGGGTCAGCCAGTGTGCAAAAGGCTACAGAATGCCTTTCTGCTGCCCCAGGAGAGCCTCAGCTGGTGAAACCACTGGTACAAGGACCAAAGGGGACTGAGGGCAAGAAAGGGAAATGCACACAAATACAGATGAGAAGGAGCCCACCAACAAGACAGGTGGATGGAGTGGACTTCTCCACTGGCCAGTTCCTTAGCTATTCAAAATTCTCCAGGAGGGGTAGTTGGAAAGAGCTCAGCAATGTTTTGGGTCCAAATAATCTATGCAATTGGTTGCCCTAGGGTCCCTTACATCCTGGATCCCTAGGGACTGTCCTCAGCTTGGGAGTGATGTGGGAGGTCACTGGAATGCCACATGTGGGCTGAGTTTAGGCTTAGCCCCAGATGGTCTGGCTGGACTTCATAGCTCTCTGAGCAGTGGAGCAGCACCCCATAATCTTTGGGGGCATCTCCTCACCCAGGGGATTCTCATAGCATCTTTCTAATTTAAGGCTGAGGCATACACTCTCCCCTATCCCCTTTACTATACCCTATAGGCCCTCCCATCTGAATGCTCAAGAGACTGTTTCAGAAAACTCCCTGAAGGTAGACTGTTTCTTCTTGCATTTCTGCTCCACCAATCCCAAGGCTCCCTGAAATGGCGGTGGGGAGGTGGAGAGGTGGGGGGTTGGGTAGGGGATCTAGGTGACAGAGACAAGGCAGGGGGTAGAGGTGGGGTGGGAAGAGGAGCTCCTTCTGACTGCAGTCATCATCGTAGAGAGTCATCCTGCGTTTTGGGCCGAGTTTCATTTGCTGGTTCCTTTTTCCATCTTGTTTACTTTCATCTCTTCTGTGCTTTTACATTTCTCCACTCAGTGAACCTTACTGACCATTTCCTGTGGCCAGGATCAGTCCCAGGTGAAAACTCACTTTGAAGACTGAGACACTGTCTTCCCTGTCAAAGGAGGTCACATTCTAGGTCAATTTCAAAACAGAGTGAGCTTTATGCTAAGGGGGCACAGGCAGGGGTGTGGTTTGGGAGCCCAGATGTGTGGGTGTGGGTGTGGGTGGGGGGGGGCAGTGAGCAGACCTAAAGGGGTAGGGGAGAGATCAGGGAACTCTCCCAAAGGAGGAGGGAACTCATGCTGGTTCCTGCTTGGGGTTGTCAGATGAAGTACAGGAAGGACCCTTGTATTTAATGCAATATTTATGACATTATTTTCAAAAAACAATTATTTGTTACTTATCTGAGATCCAGATTTAACTGGTCATAGGGTGTTTTCATCTACTAAACCTGGCAAACCTAGTTTCCTGGTGAAGATATAAGAGTTAGCTGAGTAAATAGAGGACCAGGAGGGGAGAATATTCCTGCAGAGGGAACAGCATGTGCAAAGGTGAGGGATCCTCACCTGGAGGAAATGAACATTGTCTAACGGCCAGAGTATGGAATGCAAGGGGGGAGAGGAAGAGAGTGGAGAGAATCACCAAACTGACACAGAGTTGCTGAGTAGGTACTAAGTGCCACGTACACTCTGCTCACACAGGGTGCTCTTCTGAGCCAGAGGGACACAGCTTCTGCTCTCAGGGAGCTCACCGTTCAGCTGAGAGGCAGCGAGGTAGGGAGAGAGGACAGGCACTGTGGAAGTTACAGCTGGGGGACATCAGCTTGGCTGGGAGGTCAGAGGATGATACACTGAAGGATGAGGAGACAGACATGCTGAGGGCTGCAGGAAGAATGTTCTAGACTAAGGGAATAGGATAATGGAGGGCCTAAAGTAAAAAAAAAAAAAATCCACAGTGGGTCCTGGATGCTGAAAAATGGCCAAAGGGGCTGGGGCTCTTGGGAGAAGAAGGGCAGAGGAAGAGTCTGGACAAGTGAGCAGGGGCCAGGTCACATTGGAGGGAATTTGGGCTGGGATCCTGAAAGCAATGGGAGCCACTGAAGGAATTTAAAGCAGGCAGGGTGACACAAACAGATTTGTGTTCTTACAGGTGACTCACGCACGAGAGAAGAGGACTGATGGGTAGTGTGGGGGCAGAGAGAATGGGGGTGATAAGGGAGGGGGTTCCTGCAGATGTCCAGGGCAGACAAGTCAGTGGCTTGGAGATGAAGAGAGAAGGAGACATGGATCCAGGCTGCACTGAGGAGGAAGACTTGGCAGGGCTGGGCTATCCGGCACTGGGAAGTGAGGGGGCGGGAGGAGCAGGCGTGACTCAAAGCTTCTGGTTTGGACAGATGGGAGGACGGTGGCACCACTTGCTGAGCTGAGCTGGGGACTTGAGAGGTTTGGGGGTGGCAAACTGATAGGGTTCAGGTTTGCACATGGAGACGGTGAAGAAGCTGGTGGTGGGCCATCAGAGGACGGTATACAGGAGGAGAGAACCAGGAGGACCCCAGCAGAGTTGGTGGTCAAAGCTCTCTTCTCACACTTGACTGTGTGGCCTTGGTCGATGACTTCCTCTCACCTTGCCTGGGTAGTCTGTCCTTGGAGTTGTCAGGGTGTGGTGCACAAGACACCCTCCTGCGATTCACAAGCTCGAGCAGCACCCTCCCACACTGTCATAGGGTCGATTTGTGAGACTGCATGTATGTCACATTGAAGGCTACGTTATAAAAGACATTGTGGCTCCTCAGGACACCTGGGTGGCTTAGTCGGTTAGGTGTCTGCCTTCCACTCAGGTCATGATCTTAGGGTCCTGGGATCAAGTTCCATGTCAGGCTCCTTGCTCAGCAGAGAGTCTGCCTCTCCCTCCCTCTCTATCCCTCCCCTTGCTTTTGTTCTCTCTCAATTAAATAAATAAAATCTTAAAAAAAACCAAACCATTGTGGCTTCTGTCTTTTCTTTCTTATATCACTGGCACTGGGAGACATGCCAGCTGCCATGTTGTTGAGAGAGGCTCAGGTGAAGAAGAACCACTGCTTCCTGCTAAAAACTACCTGGGTGATCTCAGAAGTGGCTTCTCCTGCCCCAGCTCCGCCTTCTGGGGGACTTTAGCCCCAGTTGCCATCAGATTGCAAGGTCTGCTCTCTACCTAATCTGCTTCTCAGTTCTTGACCCATAGGAACTGTGAGACAAGAAATATTGATGTTTTGGGCCCCTAAATTTGGGGATGAATTATTATGTGGCAATAGAGAACGGATCCAGAGGGCAAAAACACTTAGCACAGTGCCTGCCACAGGGTAGGGGCTGCAGAATATGTAGCATCTGTGGGTTGAGCCCAGGAGAGAGGCTTGGGCTGGACGGATGGATCTGGGAATCTTTTAGCTTAGAGACCATAATGGAATCTGTGGAGGTAGCTGAGCCAGTCCATAGAGATGGGTAGACAGGAGGGAGGGCCTTGGCCAGAAACCTGGGTAGAAGGGGTGAGTAAAGCAAGAGGAGGAGCATTACCATGAGTCTGAGAGGTAGGAGGGAAACTAGCAAAAGGCCCAGGAAGAGGCTGTCTCCTGGAGGGTGTGGTCAACAGCATCCTTACTGGGAGGCCTGAGTGGGGGAGGCTAAGGTGGTTCTTTCGGATTCAGCAACAAAGAGATTCCTGGTGGCCCCACAAGAGCTATTTAGGTGGAGAGATTGAGGCCAGATTGAATATTGTGGGTTGGGGTGTCAGTATAAACACTTTCCACCCCCAACTCCCAAACCAAGATGGTTTGCAGGAGAATCCTATAGAAAAATCCAGACTACAGAAAATCACACTCTTACATAAGCTAGCTGTACAGTGAACAGATAACCATCCCTAATTGATTTTATGAGCTCATGTAGCTTTGATAGCAAAACCAGACAAGGAGAGAAGAGGGGAGGAAATAATAAAATATTGACAAATGCAATCCAGCACTATATCAAAAAAAAAAAACACCTGCTTCTCCCTCTCTCACTCCCCCTGTTTGTGTTCCCTCTCTAGCTGTGTTTCTCTCTGTCAAATAAATAAAATCTTAAAAAAACAAAAAACAAAACAAAACAAAACAAACACATCATCAAAGGTATGTTTATTCCACGAATGCATGGACGATTTAATATAATAAAACCCACCACTGGATAATGGGGGGAAAAATCTCACATTTGATAAAATTTGCCCATTCCTAATAAAACTGAATAGTGAGTGCTTCCTTACCCTCATAAAAAGTATCTATCAAAATCTATGACAAACCGTATTTTTAAGGTAAAGTATTAGAAATAGTCAAGAACAAGACAGAAATGCCCACTGTCATCATTGCTATTCAACATTGTGCTGAAGATTTTAGTCAGTGCTGTAAAACAAGGAACAGGAAATAAAGGCTGGACAGGGAGATACCAGATGTAATTACTTGCAGACTCTATGATTATTTAACAGAAAATTCAAGAGAGGCTATAAGCTTATTAGAACTAAAAAAGAGTCCAACTTTGCTGGATACACTATATAAAAACCAACCCCATTTCAGTAATCATCAATATATTATAAAATGTATATTGAAAATATAGTTTATAATAGTAATAAACATTTCAAGAGATCTATAAGAATAGTTCTGAGGGGCACCTGGGTGGCTCAGTTGGTTAAGCGACTGCCTTCGGCTCAGGTCATGATCCCAGAGACCCAGGATCAAGTCCCCCATCAGGCTCCCTGCTTGGCCGGAAGCCTGCTTTTCCCTCTCTCACTCCCCCTTCTTGTGTTCCCTCTCTGGCTGTGTTGCTCTCTGTCAAATAAATAAAATCTTAAAAAAAAAAAAAAAAGAATAGTTCTGAGAAAACAACTGACAAAATTAATTCCTCTGTTTTTAGTTGAGGAAAAGGGAAATAACTCTTTGAAGGACATCAGCAAGCCAGAGGCAGTTCTGGATTTTCAGTGGCTCCAAACCCTGAAGATATGAGTGTTGGGTAATTTTGGTAGTGGTTGTCTTTTGTAAAAACTAAAACTCATTATATTTTCTGATTATAAATTCAGTATCTATGCATTCTAGAAAATACGGAAAATTTAGAAGTGCATTAAGACTAAACCACTAGGGTGCCTGGGTGGCTCAGAGGGTTAAGCCTCTGCCTTTGGCTCCAGTCATGATCTTAGGGTTCTGGGATCGAGTCCCGCATTGGGCTCTTGGCTCAGCAGAGAGCCTGCTTGCCCCTCTTTCTCTGCCTGCCTCTCTGCCTATTTGTGATATCTCTCTCTGTCAAATAAATAAATAAAATCTTAAAAAAAAATAAACCACTAACATTCCCGTCCTACTGCCTAGAAAACTATGATCAATGACTTGACATATTTTCTTCAAAATTTTTGTCTATGTATATTTGTTTTTTAAACCTAAGATTAGAACTATACCATGTATACCGTTTGGGGCATGTCTTATTTTCATACACGTTTCCCCGTATCATCTAGTCTTTTTGAATATGATAATACAGCACTCAATCATGTTGATGAATAATATGCCATTCATTCAATCTATATATTTGAGTTTTCGGAGAAAAACTGAATTGTCAGATTTGGCTGTGATGATCATGCGGGTAAAAGTTAAACCTCAGAGCCAACTCAGGCACATACAGAGATGAAAAACAGGTGAGTTTCTAACGCCAGGGGTTATCCTGGTGAAGGGGAAAGAACAAAACCAACATCATTACGTGGTCCTGACTGAAAGGGGAGAGATCTGGTTAGCAGGACGAGAATGGGATTTGGAAGGAGTCTATGCTTGCCAACCAGTTAGCTCTAAGCTTTTGGGTAATTACCTAGTCTCTGCAGCCTTGGCTTCCGTAGCGGTGGACTGAGGACGCTACTGGCACCTGCTCAACTAGGGCCTGCTTTTTCGGGGCCCGCCCCGCGGGGACGTGCGGCTTGGGCTGACCCGGGCTCGCGACACCCGAGCAGGCGCACCCCCTGCACCAGTCATTTTCTCTGCTGAAGTCTCATCTTCTCCCCACCTGGCTGCCCATTCGACCCTTGGGGCCTGGCTGCCCTTCCCTTCCCTGCCCACCAGGCCAGAAGGGTGACCTTATCACAGGGTGGCTTCCCCCCCACGGTCACAGGCAGGGCGTCCAGGTCTTCTTGGCCACCAAGGAGTGTGAGGCAGAGGCCCCTCCTCTTATCCACCTGATTCCTCCAACTCTGTACTTCCCAAGACCTAGAATCACAGCTTGTCTTTATTTTGCTGTTTCCTTGGGTCTTGTCTCTTTTCTCTTCTCATTAGGACCACCTTCCGTCTTGGTGGCCGCTGTACATGATCCGGGCCCTATGTGTGTTGGTGAAACAGAAACAGCTGTGAGGACCCGCGTGCGAGGACGCAGGCAAAACTGCCAGGGGCTGGGCTGATTCCAAACTGCGGTCGGGGGCGGGACGAAGGGGCGGGTATCTGGACTCCGCCTCGGTGCCTCGGGGGCGGAGCCTTCGGCTTCGGGGCGGGCCTTCGGGACTGCGGCGGAGCCGGCCTGACCGCTCGGCCCAGGCTGCGCCCCGCTGAGCTCCTCCGGCCTCTTGGCCCTCTGGCTTCCCGCCCGCGCCGCCGTTAGGGGGCGCCCGCGCTCGTGGCGCCGGGGGCTCTGCTGGGAAGGCGCCGCCCGCGCCGGGCGGCAGGAGCCGCAACTCCGGGCGCGGGCTCAGTCGTCCACTCTGCCGCCGCCGCCGCTGCCGCCGCCGCCGTCGCCGCCGCCGCCGCTGGGCGCAGGCTCGCTCGTCCTCGCGCTCCCGCATTCCCGCCGCCGGCATCTCCCGGCCGGGCCGCCGCCGCCGCCGCCGCGCAGTGAGTGGGGGCGGGCCCAGGGCTTGGGGGCCTGGGGCTCGGGAGGGCCAGGCACAAGGAGAAGCTCGCGAGGAGCGGCCGGGGCACCGGGGTTAAGGAGAATCCGGGCGGTGGCGGGCCGCGCCAAGGGGACCGCGGGGAGCCGGCGCGGAGCGCTCCGGGGCTGGCACGAGCCCGCGGCTGGCAACCCGCGGCGGAGCGGCCGAGCTGGGTCGGGTTCCGGGGCCCGCCCCGCGGGGACGTGCGGCTTCGGCTGACCCGGGCTCGCGACACCCGAGCAGGCGCACCCCCTGCCCGGGCCCGGAGCATCTTGTGTCCCACACCCGGCCGGGTTGAGGTGGGGGGCACTTTGGCTACAGGGCATCAGCGAAGCACTCCCGGACCGGCACACCTCGAGTTTTGCTCAAAATGTCTTAGGGGGTGGCGCTTATTAGCCACCGTTTGCCCTAATTTAAAGGCTGTGGCGGGGCGTCTGAGCCCTGCTTGAGGGCAATTTCTGCCTTCAGAGATATCCTGTGAGTGCAGCCGAGTTCTTTATGCTCAGATTTGTGTATCTGGGCATTTTTAACGGTTGATGTCAGAGGGGATAAATGACCGTGGTAATGGGGAGACCCTGAAGCACCTGCTGGGCAGACAGGGGTGGAGATTGTGTCTGAGGGTGGGACGGGAGAAACGAAACAGATCCTCTTTGGATATTCTGCTGAAGTTATCATGTTTCTGTTCAAGTATAGCTGTTCTGGAACAAGTTGATATATCCAATTTTAGGACTTTGTGATAGAAGAGGTTTGAGTGGCAAGCAGACCCGGGGCGACCTGGTTTGGCCCAGAATGTTTAGGGTAGCCCAGGTATCTCTTACCATTTCCCCTTGACATATTTACTTCCTTCCTCTCACAAATGTCCAAGTGCGATCTCAGAATACGAAGAAAGCTAGAGGACAGCATTTAGCGCAGGCCCGAGCCCAAGGCTGATGTTTTCAAATGAACAAATATGTGGCTAGGAAAAGGAGGATCTCCTTATCTTCAGAGTTGATAGTTTTAGAGAACTTCTACTTTGGTTGAGAATGATCGGTCCATACTAATATTTCATTTTATGTAATGCCATAAATATTAAGGATTGAGTGGTGAGGGCTGCCATAGATGCCGTTCTGAAGATTTGTGTGATTGAAGTTTTCATAAATCGTATTTTACCCAAAGCGTTCGTACATAAAGGAATCCTAGAGTGAATCCTTCTGTGGATTCCCTCAGTGTGTCTTGAATTTTGATATTTGGAGTTTGTTTAAAACAGAACACACGTATTTGGATTTGGCTTTACTTTAGAGATAATCCTGAGTCATCCTTTGTAGAAGTTCCTTCTGTGATCAAGAACTCACATGTCTGGGGGTCTTTATACAAGCCGGCTGCTTCCCTTTACCTGTAATTGAGCCTTGTGGAGCTCTGGAGAAAGGAGGACCTGGGAAGATTGGAAGCAAATTAAGAGGCTTTTCTTCCATATTTGTCTTGTTTCCATGCCAGAGCTCTAAATTACTTGTGTTCACACTCTCAAGTTTCTCAATTTACCACCAAAATTTTGTTTATACTACTGCCATTAGTATTTTCACATTTGTTTAATACTTGCCAGTGTACAAATGGTTTTCTATTCGTAATCTTGCTTATTTTCTCCTTTTCTTCAAAGAAAGTGGGCTTAAGGAGGGATTTCCCTGGGTCTCATAACTAGTAAAGGAGCAAAAGGGGGTACAGATCCTCACCAGTAACCAGTTCTCTTTCCTCTGCACTGGCCTGCATGTGACTTCAGAACCCTAGTCCTGATCTGTTATCCTGTAGGTCGGTTGTTGCCTTTGCATTATGCTTAAATGGTATCATTATTTTGGGGAAGGTGGTATTATCCTACTTTATTTTGTAGAAACTGAGGGCCAACCCATATGTGATTCCTTTACATGCCCCTGAATTAGCTGCTATAAAAAGTGTTTCATTTTCAAACTCCCATGTTTCAAGAACTGAGGAATTCTATACAAAAGGTCATTTTGAAGGTATGTATAGATAGAATTTATTGAGTCTTTTCTGAGTGCCAGACACAAAGATTTTAGGAGGAAGGCATTTTACAGGGGCTACCTGGAAACTTTGGGAAGGCAGTAGTTACAGGTTTTTATTATTTATCCGAATGTGGACGTGTGCATTCTGATGGATAGGCTGTTATACAGGAGTAGGACTTTTGCCTGGAAGAATGCTTAGTTTTAGTCTATAGCAGAAATGGTAAACCCAGAATATTTATGTAGAATTAGTTAATCATAACGTTACAAAAGCTTGATTGCAGCTCTGCAGTGATAAGAAGAATGGCCCTGGATTCTTAGGTTATTCTTTAGGTTATTATCTTGTTGGATTGTGCCTTTTTCAGATTTGCTACTTTGGAAAATTGTTGGCACTTTCTTTTAAGGCTTTTGTGTTTTCCTTGGCTTAATTATCTGCTAACATTAAACTGTCAGAATTTACACATTTGTCATAATTAACCTTTGAAGCTTAAGTGTGGGTGAATTTTCAGTACTCTTTATGTTCTTTGGGAATGGTCAGCCAGTTGTTTCCACAAGAATTTTATTTGCACCGAAGGTCAGATATTTTCAGGTAGGACTGATTTTTCAGGGGCCGGAAGCCTTTCTTTGAACTTTATAATTGTTTGTGCTTGGTTGCATTCGTTGCTGTTTAAAATGATCTTTAGTAAGGAGAGTCACTTTAAAGAAAAAAATTTTTTCATTGTTACCCACATAATCTCTATTCCTGGCAAATTTTCTGGAATATTAGATTTTTCTTTGTCTTCATCAAGTAAAACAGGCCCATTTGATGCCCATTTCAAGATCTTCCTTCTGCTGCCTGTCTTGTGGTCATTTAACTTCTCATTAAGCCCTCCACTGGAGACTGTGCCAGAAGAGAGAAGATGAAAAGCAAATGAATCATTTTCTAATTGTTAGCAGCTCTGAAAAATGATTTAGTAGAAGAGATTGACACTACCCCGGAAATTCTTTAGGATTATGTTTTATTTCCTTCATCTGTATTGTCTCTGGGATGTTCCTAATAGTCATCAGTTTAGAGGCTGATTATCCAGCTATTGGATGACCGAGAATTTAACTGCTTTTTTTGCTTTGTTTCTTGCTGTATCTAAGCATTAAACATCTCCACAGAGGATGTTTAGAAGTAAGGAGTTGGGATAAAATTTAAACTGATCAGTACTGTTTTTTTTCCCCTTAGAGCTCTTTAGTGAACAATTTGATTTTTTTGGACAGTTTAATCATTGTTATTGAAAGTGACTAATAGGCACTTCATTTTATTTTGAGAATCTGTATCTTATACACAAATGTAGGGAGGCTTTTGGGTGCTTTTTAAGAAACTGGGCTTATATAGATTTCCATAATTGCTTTCTTGAATTATTAAGCTTGAAGTTTCATTACATCTTTGTATCAGAACAGAACCTGGGCTTTTGCTGTGGAACAGATTCAAAGGCATCATCTACTTTTCTTTTTATGATTGTTGAAGAAGTTATCTTGTTTGGGTTTAGCAGTAAAAAAGGTGGGAAAAGGATTAATAGTGGAGAGACCTTGCTTAACAGCTATAAGATTGATGATATGTGACTTTTTACTTTGTCTTTGGTCTCCCATTTCTCATTTATTCATTCATATATTCATGGATTGGAGTTCTTTGCTTCACTTAAGGCAGAGGACACCAGCCTTCAGTCATACTAGTGAGTAGGTGCTTGCTATTTGGCCTCAGGGGAATTTTTACAAACCCATTGTGACTGCTGCTTAGAGTGAGTTATTGTTAAATTTGTAAATAAAATCCATTTGGGGGGGGGTCAGGGGGAGTGTCTAAAGTTAGTCCTTTCAGTTTCTTATTTCTTGGATTTTGTTCTTTGAGTTTCCACCCAAAGAGGGGGTTTATAGAAAGATCTAGACTAGGAGTCAGAAAATCCCTTTTTTTGTGATTTTTTTTTTTTTAAAGATTTTAATTGACAGCTAGAGAGGGACCACAAGCAGGGGGAGTGGGGCAGGAAGAAGCAGGCCTCCCACTGAGCAGGGAACCCCATGGGGGACTAGATCCCAGGACCCTGGGATCATGACCTGAACTGAAGGCAGACACCGAAGGACTGAGCCATCCAGGCGCTCCAAAAGATCCAGGTTCTTACCAGTTACTTCCCAGCTTTGGGGAACTTGAGCAAGTCTGCTGTTTTCACTACTTTGCATCTCTAAAATGGGGATAGTAATTCATGCATTGCTTTTTGTATCAGGAATATTGTGGGGAAATAAAGGCCCATCTCTTTTTATTTAAATTGTTTCTTCATTTTGGAATCCCTCCTCTCCAGTTGTCCAAATATTCCTGCAGAGTCCTCCTGAGTGAGCTTTTCCTGAAATTGGCCCATTTAGAATGTTCTTGCTTTTTCTTCCCGAAGGCTTCTGCTAGTCCTACATAATACATCCATTTTGTAGCACTTTTCTGTACAGTTGTTGCGTGTTGCCTTTCTTCACAGAGAGAAAGCTCCATGAGGACAAGGATTGTATCTTTCCTATTTCTGTGTCTCCACATTGCCCTCCCCCCAAGTTGACCTATAATAAATGTTGGTTGAATTATTTTTGAGGCTGTAAGGAATGAAAACTTTGGGTGATGAGAAGATGCCAAAGATAAGCATAGTATCAGAACTGTTGGATGATTGGCCTTTTAAATCACTCGGTTATTTGTCTGTCTGTTGTATCAGTAACTGAATCAGGTGCTCATAATATAAATTGATAAAGCCTGTTTTCTTGGTTCTGTTTACTTCAGACACTGAGAAGCAAGTCAGAGGAAGGAAAGGTTGTCACAACTTCCCTGAATATAACGTTTGTTCCATTTCTCACCCTTTAGCATGTGGAGGTCTATCTATATCCAGCTGCTGAGTATGGAGAAATAAACCTGACTGCACGTTGTCTGGTCCACATTTTTGCTTGTTTTCTTTGAAGAATGTGCAAGGTGGAAAAATAGATGCTTCAGGCTCTGATTTCAGCCCCTGCTGTGCTATGCAAATGTTCTCTACATGCCTGAGTGACCTTTTTGAGAAAGAGCCTTTGTGATCTTCTGTAGCCAGGGCCTGTTCTGGGAATAGTGTGCCAGATTTCTCTAAAAGTGGGAAAAGTGAATCTGTTCAAAGACCATATAAAAAAGCCAGTGCTTTTCCTGGATAAATACCGATAAGTTCATGTTTCTTACTGTCTCTTGCCAGAGCTTTTGAAATTTGCTCTGTAGTTTGCTTTGCCGGTGGATTTGGAGAATGATACATGTGAGAGGGGACTGACTAAAGCAATTCTGTAGCTGGGAAAGTGTTTAAGTGCTTTTGAATTGTAGATAAAAATAAATTCAAACTGGCATCATTAGTATTTGGGTGTTTATCAATGTCTTCAGGCTTGTTCTCCCTAAGTGCTGGCTGAGTGACTTGCAACCAGATTTGTTTTTTTTTTTTTTTTAACATGATTTTTTTTTTTTTTTTTTTTTTTTTTAGATTTTATTTGTTTATTTGACAGAGAGATCACAAATAGGCAGAGAGAGAGGAGGAAGCAGGCTCCCCGCCTAGCAGAGAGCCCAATATGGGCCTTGATCTGAGGACCCTGAGATCATGACCTGAGCTGAAGGCAGAGGCTTTAACTCACTGAGCCACGCAGGCACCCTTGCAACCAGATTTGTAAGGTTGTCCCAAATTGTACTCTGATAATTTGGCATTTAAATTGTTTTTTGTTTGTTTGGATTATTGTACAAAATGAAATATGTCATTATTAAAAGGATAATTAGTGGTTTTTTATGTTATAAAAGAAATAGCATTCTGATATCTTTCTCTTGGAAAGTGATACTGGTGTCTTGGAAGTTTATGGCTTTTGATGCTTTTACTGAGATGTTTCAATTCTATGGCTGAAATGGATAAAAGAGATTTCTCTTTGTCCCTTCTCTTAAACCACCTTTTTGATAACGATCATTATAGGTTTACACCAGGTCAGGGTTGTACAGTTAATCATAATGTTCTCCTGTAGAAATTGTAAAAATTGAATTTTCAGAGTGGATAGATAGAATTTGAATAACTGGTTTACTTACTAGGCTCTTCTTCCATCCTTAAGCATAGGATATTTTTTTTCTCTAAAGATTCTCAATCTCTTAGGTATGTGTGGACAGTCCTAGAGGAATGCTTTTCAGATCTTTGCCCTGTAGCTGGTTTTGGCTGAGCAAAGATGAGTAGCTGTCTGCTCTGTTGGGTGGGAAAATCCTTCTCTGTTTTCATAGTTACATGCTCTTTTAAATGTCTTTTTCTTCCCCTCAAGTTTCCCTGGAACCTGGGCTCCTCAAGACGCAGCGCTGGAGCAGATGGATAATGGAGACTGGGGCTATATGGTGAGATGCTTTTGCAGATGCATTTCGAAGACTGGCAAATAATATGTGTGTGTCTTTCCCCTTTCTGTATTCTTAAGTATAATATAAGAATGAAAATTATAAATTGGTACATCATCCCCTCCCCTCTAAACTAAAAATAATTAGTTTATTTTTTGAGTCTAGTGTGATGGGTATTTTTTTGTTTTGTTTTTAAGGATTTTATTTTTGGGGCGCCTGGGTGACTCAGTAGTTAAGTATCTGCCTTTGGCTTGGGTCATGATCCTGGAGTCCTGGGATCGAGCCCTGCATCAGGCTCCCTGCTTGGTGGGAAGCCTGCTTCTCCCTCTCCCACTCCCCTACTTGTGTTCCTTCTTTAGCTGTGTTTTTCTCTGTCAAATAAATAAATAAAATCTTTAAAAAATATATTTTATTTATTTATTTGAGAGAGAGAGAGAGAATGAGAGAGAGCATGAGAAGGGAGAACGTCAGAAGGAGAAGCAGACTCCTGTGGAGCTGGGAGCCTGATGCAGGACTTGATCCCCTGACTCCAGTATCATGACCCCGAGCCAAAGGCAGCTGCCCAAGCAACTGGGCCACCCAGGCACCCTAGTGGTGTTTCTATGTAAGCAAAGTCAGTATGAACTAATAAGTAAGTTTTTATAATCACTTACTTGAGAGCGTAATATTTTTTTGGTCTTTAAAGTATGTTGCTCTTAAAACTCTTCCTTCATAGAGTAGTCACTATTAAAATGGTCTAGTAGGTAATGGTACAGAGGATCTTTTCTTGTGTTAGGGAAGTTAAAGGTTGATAAGCTGCCATTTCTCCTACTTGTACTTTTTTTGAGTGTTCATGTCTTCCTATTTTTCTTTGGTAAGAAGTATTTCATTTGTCTAGTACCAGAAGTCTGTCTGTCTTTATTTTTATATTTTTTTTCTTACATGTAATTTCTAAAAGGGGAGGTATGTATTATTTAGAGGAGCTTTTCAAAATTAAAGGCCCAATTGCAACAGTATTACAAAAGTGAACACATGATTGGATTATAAACTTTGAAAGCTGCTGCTAGCCTTTGGGTGTGTAAGATTGTGTTGAGGAACTGTGTTCTAATTTAGTATTTGGCACTATTATTTCCATGGAGAAGTTACAAAGATTAGGTCTGCACAAGTTTTTATTTTAATTTAAATACTAATTTAGTCTTTGGCACTATTATTTCCATGGAGACGTTACAAAGATTAGGTCTGCACAAATTTTTATTTTTAAAATAAATTGTTTGATTTGTTCCCCTTTTTTGAGTGGGAAAAATGAAAGAAGTATTGAGAGTAGATATCGTTATACTGTCAAATCATTTTTATGCTATTTTGTGTTAAATTGAGTTAAGAAAAAGGAAGGTTTCTCTTTTTAATCAGAGAAAAATTTATGTGAGTATAATTTAGCTTGGCTTTCTCTTCCCATAGTATACTCTGACCCAAAAACTTCTCTGTAGATACTGGGCCTGAAATTAAGTGGCTTTGGAAGTCATGTTCTCCTTTTTTAGTGTAAGGCTTTAATAAATTAGATTTATCCTTTTCCTATTGAAAGAAAATGTTAGATCCCTTCATATGGGTAGGTTTATCATTTACAGTAAAGCTATTTTTCATTATAAGATTGCTAAATACATTGTAGCCTGAAGGAATCTTTTCCCTTGCTTCTTGTTACCCTTAATTTGTCAAAGTTAGAATTTAAGAAATTTCAGATGACTGATCATTTTTTAAAAATTTCAGATGACTGACCCAGTCACGTTAAATGTAGGTGGACACTTGTATACAACGTCTCTCACCACATTGACGCGTTACCCGGATTCCATGCTTGGAGCTATGTTTGGGGGGGACTTCCCCACAGCTCGAGACCCTCAAGGCAATTACTTCATTGATCGAGATGGACCTCTTTTCCGATATGTCCTCAACTTCTTAAGAACTTCAGAGTTGACCTTACCCCTGGATTTTAAGGAATTTGATCTGCTTCGGAAAGAAGCAGATTTTTATCAGATTGAGCCCTTGATTCAGTGTCTCAATGACCCTAAGCCTTTGTATCCTATGGATACTTTTGAAGAAGTTGTAGAGTTATCTAGTACTCGGAAGCTTTCTAAGTACTCCAATCCAGTAGCTGTCATCATAACCCAATTAACCATCACCACCAAGGTCCATTCCTTACTAGAAGGAATCTCAAACTATTTCACGAAGTGGAATAAGCACATGATGGACACCAGAGATTGCCAGGTTTCCTTTACTTTCGGACCCTGTGATTATCACCAGGAAGTTTCTCTCCGGGTCCACCTGATGGAATACATTACGAAACAAGGTTTCACGATCCGCAACACCCGAGTGCATCACATGAGTGAGCGGGCCAATGAGAACACAGTGGAGCACAACTGGACTTTCTGTAGGCTGGCCCGGAAGACCGATGACTAATCTCAAATCCTGGGAGAAGTTCCTGGAAACTGACTCTCCAGGACACGGAAGAGACTTTTTTTTTTTTTTAATCACAGTGTGGGTTTTTCTTTTCTTTTCTTTTTTTTTTTTTTTAAATATTTGTATTTATTTGAAGGCATTGAGGACCAGAAGGAAGTTTTGTGCTTTAACAAACTCCTCTATGTTTTGTTCCCTTTACCTTGAGTATGCATGTGCCTGTTCGGAGCCTCCAGATACCTTTTTTATAAAAAGAAATATGAAAATCATTATGGTATATAATCTACTCTTAACAGAGCTTTTTTTTATTACAGTGCTACAATGATTTCTGATTAAATGGTCCCTAACTCAACTAGAAGGCTAAAAATGCAGGAATGAAAGAATAAACAGAGTACTCATGATGCCTTTGAGAAAAATCAAAGCATGTAGGGTGACCTAGTTTCCAAACCAATAAGCAGTATTGTAATATTAAAGGAAAACTGTTCCAATCATTTAAAAGTACTTGTTAAGTACTCCTTTTTACAGTTATGACAACTGTTTCTTTCTATGCATATAAATCAAGCAACCAAATATCTGTAGCCATGGAAATGTCTAACTAGAAATATTTATATTGGATTCTGAATACAAAATGTCCCTGTGGTAGAACTCTTACTTCTTATGCCTGGTACAGTATCATTCCCAAGTGTACTGTCTACCAGAAGAAAAAAAAACTAATAAAAAATGAAATATGAAAATTAGGTTTGTGTTTGTTGATTATTATTACTTAAGGGGGGAAATCATATTTCTGGCCTCAAATATGCATTGTTTATGTCCCCATGAATACTGCCTGAGGCACCTAGTATTTGACTCGAGAGGACTCAGTGGACCCTTAGGAGGCAGTTTATAGAATCTCCTGTATTGCCGGAGTAGGCATGGATGGAATTAATTGCTTTGTCTAAAAGAGTGCATATTTGAACAGTGAACATAGAGTTGGTAAATTTTTTTCAAATAGGATTTATGTGAAGATTACAGATTTTTCTTCAGTAAGCCACCAATTGTCAGCACTGAATGTGACCCTTATTGTGGCTTTGTACTGAGCACAGGAATAAACTGCCTCTTCAGCCATTTTTTTCTCACAGTAGTATCGTGGCCTGCAAATATATTCTATTATTACAGTTAAGTCTATTTCTGAGGAGAAAACTAAACTGCAGCGAGTGAAGGTTCCAGAATAGGAGATGGATGGATGTACTTTACTTCACTGTGGTCTTATTTTGAATAGTTGATTTGATTCTCTTTCTTGGAAGTTACAGGAAGGATTATGTAGCTATAGTGAGACTTCTAGTTTGCTAGCACACCTTATAAAAGGAAGTCATGTAATTTTGTCCCTATTTTCTAGGGGAAGAGTAGAGTTCTGAGACTGTGTGCCCTCGGGCGGGTCACTCCTTTTCTCTTCAGGAGAAGATTCTGTGATTCTCTCTCTGAAAAGAGGATGAGAGCACTTACCTACATCCATTTTTGCCTATGTCTCTGAAAATTTATTTTAAGATTTGACAAGTGACCAACATCTAGAAACCTATAATCACCCCATTTTCACCATCTTCAACTAAACCATCTTCGGCCGTCTTCAAACTAAAATACCTTTATGCTCTTGGCAGGTTGCCGTGGTTTCAGTAAATGTGGTAGTGTGAGGTAATCTTTTTAGAAAATTGTCTCATACTTCAATTTGATTAGGTTTACCCTGCCCCCGCCCCCCAAATCCAGCCACTTAAGTGTTTTTGAGTTGGCGGAGGTAGATGCAGGACAACTGATTTGGGCTGAAAATTGATGTGGGAATGGGAATAATAGTTGTACTAGGGTTTTAAAAGTTAAAATATAGGAGCGCCTGGGTGGCTCAGTTGGTTGAGCAACTGCCTTCGGCTCAGGTCATGATGCCAGAGACCCGGGATCGAGTCCCACATCGGGCTCCCTGCTTGGTGGGAAGCCTGCTTCTCCCTCTCTCACTCCCCCGCTTGTGTTCCCTCTCTGGCTGTGTTTCTCTCTGTCAAATAAATAAAATCTTTAAAAAAAAAGAAAAGTTAAAATATTATGGGGTCTCTTCCTTGCCCAGTTCACTGGAGAAATTTGGTAAATTTTCTCAGATTTATTAATTATTAGCAACTATGATAACCGAAGGGGCCCCTTGGTGGCTGTCTGTTGTTGAGTGTGTGACTCTTGATCTCAGCTCAGGTCTTGATTTCAGGGTCGTGGGTTTGAGCCCTGCATTGGGTTCCATGCTGGGCGTGGAGACTACTTGAAAACAAAAGAAAAGAAAAAAATATTAACAGTTAAATGATTATTATTATTTTTTTTTATAAAGGATTTATTTTATTTATTTGACAGAGAGAAACACAGCTAGAGAGGGAACACAAGCAGGGGGAGTGAGAGAGGGAGAAGCAGGCTTCCCGCCGAGCAGGCAGCCCGATGTGAGGCTCGATCCCGGGTCTCCGGGATCATGACCTGAGCCGAAGGCAGTCGCTTAACCAACTGAGCCACCCAGGCGCCCTAAATGATTATTTTTATGAGTAAACTAGGAAAAGTAGCCAGCTAAGATATTTTGCAGTTTAATTTGTCTGGGGGCATTTAATTTTGAGTGTTTTATTCACTTGTGTGATATGAAAAATATAGTTTGATTATATTTGGGTAATTTGAGACAAGTATGTCTTTTTAAGAAAATTTTAAATCATTTTCACTGCAAAATAGTTGGTTTTCAAAAATTGATACTCAGTGGTATTCTCAGGGCTCTACATTTATTTAGATTACTCCAAGTACAGGCAGTTTTGGAGAATTGTGTAATGTCCTTTTAAAAAAAAAAAAAATGTCCTTTTAAACCCTCAGATAAATGTGTGCTAAATTAGACATAAGTGATAACTGATGAGTCTATTGACGTTAGATCTAAAGTAAAACTCTTTAGTTTTACTAAATAGATGCTACAAATGGATAGCACTACTGTTTTTTATTGTGGGAAATTTCAAACATACTCAGAAGTAGAATAGTGCAACCACCCATGGATGGACCCATTGACCGACCATCTTCAGCTGTTGGCTCTCCTTTTTTCCTTCCATGGATTATCTTGAAGTAAATCAGCTGTTTTATCCATCCATCCAGATAATAACACTCTTTAAAAAATAAATACTTTAGGGGGTTTAGGAGGTGCCTGGCTGGCTGAGATGGTTGAGTATGCATGTGACTCTTGATCCTGGGATTGCGAATTCAAGCTCCACGTTGGGTATAGGCTTACTTTACTGTTTTTTTAAAGATTTTATTTATTCATTAGCGAGAGAGACAGCATGAGTGGGGGAGGGCAGAAGGAGAGGGAGAAGTAGACTCCCCGCTGAGCAGGGAGCCCAAGGCATGACTCCATCCCAGGGCCCGAGGGCCCCAGGACCCTGAGATCATGATCTTAGCTGAAGGCAGATGCTTAACTGAGCCAGCCAGACATCCCTAGAGCTTACTTTCAAAACACAATATATATATGCACTTTGAAATATATAAAGCGTATATGAAGAATACTTGCTATATAATGCCTTAGTATCATTATCACGTGGTGGTGCCGTTCGAGTGCCGTTGGTTACTTCACAGTTTGGATCTCCAGCTTTGTAGCAGTGGTCTTAAGTATTTCTCATAGGCAGGGTTCCCCTATTTGTAGAAAAAAGTGCATTGTTAAGACAGTATTTCTGCTGGGATTAATGACTTTTACCTTCAAATTAAGTTTTTAGTTTCAAAAAATAACATTACATAAGATTCTTAATCTTAAAAATTATTTTTTAAATCCATTTTGCGTGAACATATGGAGAAACATTTTTTCCAAAGGGCATCCTTCCTTTTCTCAGGCAGATTTTAAATTGTGGATGCAGGTGGCCAATTAAGAAACAGCTTATCATTTGCTTTTGGAATTTAATACAAATAAAATGCTTGACTTTTTGAGGTTCTTTGAAATTGAACATTAACCACAAAGCAAGGAATCAGAAGGTGGATGAAGGTAATCAAGCTCCTATGTCAGAGTATTTTATTCCCCATTGTTCATTACTGTATGTCTTGATTCTTTACAGCTCTCGCTTAATCTTTTATATTTACTTGTTTATTTAATTTTTTGTTTGTCTCAGCTAAAACTTTAAGCTCCTTTAGCTCCCCTTGAAGACAGGGTCTATGATTTTTTTGTTCTCCACTGTAGCCTTAGTACCTAGTTTCTGGCATATAACATGCTCAATAAATATTTACCTACTGACTGAGTCAATCAGTAGATATGTTCAAGTGCTTCTAGCATTTTTACAGTAGAATAATTAGGGGATATTGGATTCTTGTTGTGAAATTATCCCCAGTGTTTTCTGTGCTGCTTGTATCTATAAGGAATTCACACGGGGAGCAGGAACAGCCTCTTGTGATTCACTTTGGAGAATCTGGCTTGAAATAGCATCCAGCTCAGGAAAAAAGCCAGAAAACACACCATGGCTAGAGTAAGCTACGAGAGAGCACATCATCCTATGTAGGGATAGAGCTCAATATTCAACTGGCCAATGTCTTAGGAGTCTGAGACATTTAACTTAGCCTAGCACTTTTCTTTTGGTAGAAAATGTTGATGAAATATATTCCTGTTTGTAATTTTGTGTCTCCAAGGCATGTTTTAATGTAGCCGTTGTTTTAATTTATTTGAAATACCTGCCATGTGCCTTTTTCTACTAATGCAAATGAGGGGAAAAAATGTCTCTTACTGCAGCTTCTGAATTATCTATAGCAGATTAAAATATATACCTTAAAAGTGCTATTTTGGTAGACTATCAAGGAGCCAGTAACGTAAGATTATGTGGCTCTATATCAGTAGTTCAACCGACTGTCATTTTAACTAGCGGGCAACATTTCTCCACGGTCACTGATAATCTCACAACTGATAATTCCCAAGTTGCTGTGCATGAAAGAGCCACACTGCTCTCCCCAGTTCCTTTATAGCCAAGTGACATAAACCAAGGTGGTCAGGAAGTCTGCAGCGCTGTGCATGCAGCAGGTTCTCCAGCTCACCGTGGGGAGTCATAAAATGGTGTACATTTATTCCATAAGTGCAAAGTCTACTCTGAGACAGATCCTGGAGTTAGGAAGAGGAAGACTCCCTCCTTGTTCACAGTCAAGTAGCAGGAGATAAGGAAAAACAGAAGAGTGAATGGGATGAAGTGCATCAACATTTTACCAGATCTTTTGATGCCGTGGACCAGTCATGCCCCTCATTCCCATAAACCTCATACGGTATCCAGATTCAGTGCTTTTAAAGTAAAGATGAGAACCAGTCTGGGTGGCTCAGTTGGTTGAGTGACTGCCTTCGGCTCAGGTCATGGTCCCCAAGTCCGGGATTGAGCCCCACATCGGGCTCTCTGCATCGGGCTCCAGCCCCTCATCGGGCTCCCTGCTTGCCGGGTAACCTGCTTCTCCCTCTCTCACTCCCCCTGCTTGTGTTCCCTCTCTAGCTGTGTTTCTCTCTGTCAAATAAATAAATAAATCTTAAAAAAAAAAAAAAAAAAAAAAAGAGAACCAGAGTAAAAAACAACAAAACCAAGGAAACTCCCTATGTTCTTCAGCGAAGATGAGGAATCAGAGCTGGCATGTTTCCTCGTATTGCTAGTTAAGCAGGTTTGAGCTAGATGGATCAGCATTTGCTGGCAGGTGTTACAGCAGGCTCAGTTTCCCGCCACAGCATCAAAGGGCATCCGTTTATCCTTAGATCACAGGAGCTCATTGGGAGTAGGACGACTGCCGTCGTTTTTACTCGAGGATTTAACCAGTAGAAAGTAGGGAGATGGAATTACTAGAAAAAGTAACATGCCAGAAGTAGCTTGACTATATGAAGCAGTACATGCATCATCCTTTCTCTAGGTGAGTTCTTTATATTTTTTTGTCAAGTTAAAAGGATGCCTCCCCGGAAACGGGGACTGATCAAAATGGATTGGTCTTCTACCTGACAAGCATCTTGGAGGTGACCAGTTGTGTTCTAGTTTTAGATAATCATGGTAAGTTAAGCTATGAGGTATGACAGGATGCAAAATGTGAAGAGCAAGTCTAACACCTCGCTACGTGTGAATGAAAGTCTGAGAGATGCCAATTTTATGAGGTGTTAAGACACCTTTTCTGAAATTTGACCTAAGGGGTAAAAAAGTAGGCTTCACTATCTGAGTAACATATTTGCACTATAGAGTTTAAAATAATCTGTTACATATCTATATATTATCTTTGTTTTAATCATCTGTATCGAATCTGCTATTAAATATTGGTTACCAAATTCTAAGTATAGGGTTTTTTTCTTTACTCCAGTTACTGTAGTTGTTGATATTCATAACCTTTCCCAGTGAGGCTTAAAGCAGAGAGTCTGGGATGCTCGCCTAGATTATTAGGATTTTAGGAGTCCTCCCCTCTTCTGTCAATGACATAGAGTTCTGGTATTCTCTGTTAGGACAGCTGGGGATCTTTTTGCCATAACCCCTGTAATTGTCATTTCTATGGCTTTCCTGGGCTGCCGATGGCCCCACAGCAGCCTTCTTTGTTCCTGGGGCTGTTCTTTAGAGTGCAGAGAAAGGACGCATCTCCAGCAGACAGTCAGATCTGGGAGTGATCCCCCAGCCCAAGCTTCCTATCTCCTCTGAATACCCATTTTTATCAACACAAAACTGAGAGTTAAAAGGCTGAAAATAAGATGATTAAATCACTGTAATGATTTATTTTCTTATTTTTGTTATTTAAAAGCCAGTTGGCCACTTAATGTGTATATGTCCTTGAGTATGTCAAGCCATGATTGAGAGCCTGGACCTTCCTCCTACTTCCCTTCACCAAATTATGAGCAACGCCTTTTGCTGATTATAGTCCCGACTCAGTTCCTGCCAGGCCACTCCTGGTTTCTTTCATGTGTTCTCAAAATATTCTCACCAGATATGCTATGCCAAGCAATTTCCAACCTAATGGGAATCAATTAAAATGAGAAAACATGGAGGTGTATTCACTGCCTGTTCTCTGCTGTCTTACATAATTTATAATGTGTTCTACTCAACTACCTGAGTATTGGTCGGTGACTTCTGAGCCCAGTGGAACAGACGTTCATAGACATTTCCATCGTAACAGCCAAGTGCTGAATTTAAACAGTGATCCGTGAAATCAAAAGCATCAGTTAACAAGATGGCGTCCTCCCTGTGAGAGAAAACAAAGAGTTTGTGAGTATTTTAGATTGCTCGTATGAATCTAATTAATCAGGGATGGTGAATAATAGCACCTAATTAGAGATGTCATCATTATTCACTTTTGAATAACTCAACTTTAATTTTTTAAAAGCTTTAACATTTGATCTGTTCTGCATATAAGTATAGAGTCCAGCGATCTTCAAGGCTTGTTATTTAAGATCAACACTTCCCTGTCTCCCCTCTATGTTCCTTACGCCTGGAATCATTTTCAGTCTTTTAGCTGATATTTTTGAATGTCTTTATCTTGTTTGGATTGCTACTTCTGGATTGTTCTGTTTTAGATATCTGTCAATTCTCCATTACAAAAAAGATAAGGATATGTTTTTGGTCCCCTATCCTCACCCTCACCCCTGTATGTCTGTCACACGCGCACACACACACACACACACACACACACACACTCTTTCTCTCTCTCTCTCTCTCTCTCTCTCTCTCTCTCTCTCTCTCTTCTCCTCGGCCTTCCTGCTCCTAGTTATGATTTGGTCAGACTTCATTCAGGGCTTCACTGTGATGGCTCTGTGTGTATATGATGGTGACTTTATGGATCCTGCTCACAGCTGAGCTGTGTCTCTACCATGGCTCTCCCATTAGTGATCTACCTCCTGGTCCGCTGTTTCTCTCTCCACCTCTTCTGTCACCATACTTAGTGATTTCATTGCCTACATGAATATTCCTCTAAAATGTGGCTTCTCAGGTGCCTGGGTGGCTCAGTGGGTTAAAGCCTCTGCCTTCAGCTCAGGTCATGATCTCAGGGTCCTGGGATTGAGGCCCGCATCGGGCTCTCTGCTCAGCAGGGAGCCTGCTTCCTCCTCTCTCTCTGCCTACCTGTCTACCTACTAGTGATTTCTCTCTCTCTGTCACATAAATAAATTAAAATCTTTAAAAAAATAAAAAATAAAATGTGGCTTCTCGGTTCTGAGATCTTCTCCACGGACCCTGTTCTGCAGTCTCCCTCTGTCACTCCACCAGGAGCCCTTCCCAGGACTCGGTCCTCCACATCGGCACCTTCTCCGTGATGCGGGGCATGTTCCTGTCGCTGGCTCCAGCCCTTTTAGCTTACTTCCTCTAGAGTTCTGACTCTGATAGTCTTTTTTTCTTTTTTGAGCAACAAAATGTGTGTTATATTAGCCTATTGAACGAAATATTTTAAACAAGTGTTCACATGCTTCTCTTCCTTTTTTTAGCAAAGGATCTAAAGCATAACATTATACTCTTCCCCAGCCCTCCTTTTAAAAAGCCGTTGAGCTGACTGGGATACTGTACCCACCTGTTTTAATCTTCTCTAGGTGACCCTTTATCTTCCTGGAGAGAATTTCCATTTAGGGCTGGTCACTCTTCTTTGACCCTATCCGCACCCACCACTTACTTCATGTCCCTCATCCTCCTGGTGGCCTCTGTCTTACTTAGACGACTTTTTGTCCCATTTCACTGATAAAATAGAAGCGGTAAGAGCCTATCCACAAGTTCCCACCCATGCCTTTATGCATGCTTTCTTTGTTTTTAGTACAGGTACACTGTCCAGGCTCCTAGCTCATGCCAGTCCCTCCTCGTCTATTAGATACCTTCCCCTCTTGCCTACAAGAAAACAATGTTCTAGAAATTCTCTTGCCTTTCCTCTACAATGTGAAAATCCCTTTCTCTACTGGATCATTTTCATATGCACATGTGCTGTCCTATCTCCCATCTTGAAAACAAGCTCTCCATCATCTACTCCAGATCTTGGCTCCCCTTTATGATAAAACTCCTTAAAAGTGTTGTGCTTGTTTATGCTTTGCTATTTTTTCTTCTCCACCTGTTCTCCTAGACTAGATCCATTCAGGTTTCCCCCACGCCACTGAAATAGCTCTTGTCAAGGCCACCTCCCCTCATCCTCTTTGGAGGGTCCCAAGACTCAGTACTAGGCCTTGTCTCTTTATACAGTCCTTCCATGTGATATCCTTCTGATGGCTTTAAATACCAGCCATATGCTAATGACTTCCAAATTTAGCTCCCTAGTCGCACTTACCTCCTTATTAACATCGTACTTGAACTTGATTTCTAACAGGCTCATCAGAGTCAGCACGTTCAAAGCCAAACTCCTGATCTTCATTTTTTTAAAAAAGATTTTTAATTTGTATTTATTTATTTGACAGAGAGAGAGATCACAAGCAGGCAGAGAGGCAGGCAGAGAGAGAGGAGGAAGCAGGCTCCTTGCTGAGCAGAGAACCTGATGCGGGCCTCGATCCCAGAACCGTGAGATCATGACCCGAGCCAAAGGCAGAAGCTTTAACCCACAGAGCCACCCAGGTGCCCGAAACTCCTGATCTTCTACACCTTGTCCTGTGCATCCTGCTCAACCCTGGTGGGCATAGCAAACAGCAACTCTGTCCTGGCCAAAACCCCCGAGCTCCTCTCTGTCGCTTATACCCCACCTCTGCTCTGTCAGCAGATCCTGCTCTACCTTCAAAATATGCCCAAACTTCAGCCATTTCCCACTACCTCCAGTGGGATCACCCAGTCTAACCCAACATCATCTTTCCCTTGGGTTATTGAGGTAACCTTCTAGCTGGGCTCCCTGCTTTTTATTCATCCCCCTTGCCTAGTCAGTTCTTAATATGGCAGCTAGAATGATCTGTTAGAAAAATTCATCAGATGATGGAAATACTGAAAACTGTCCATTCTCACACAAAGTAAAAGCCAACGTCTTAAGTCTTTGCAATGATCTCCACCTCCCTTTGCCCATGCCCTAGTACACCCTTAACTCTGTGACCTCTGCTCTCATTCCCCACTTCAGTCCCTGTTCTCTGTTCTCTGGATGGGCCTGCCAAGCAAGCTCTGGCCTCCAACGTTTGTACTTCTCTGCCTGGGGCACTCCTTTCCCAGCCAATGCCATGGCTTCTTTCCTACCCCCACTCCTTGAGATCTTTCCTCAAACATCACCCTCCCTGGGAGGCCTTATCTGACTTGCTTGAAACTACAGTCCCTGGTGCACTTGGCTGGCTCAATCAGTGGACAGTGCGACTCTTAATCTTGGGGTTGTGAGTTCAGGCCCTGCGTTTGGTGTAGAGATTACTTAAATGTAAAATTCTTGTGGCACCGGTGGCTCAGTTGGTCGAGCTACTGGTGTCCACTGGGTCATGGTCCCAGAGTCCCATAATCGAGTCCCACATGAGGCTCCCGGCTCTGACCCTCCCCCTTCACATGCTCTCTCTCCCTCTCTCAAATAAATAAGTAAAAAAAATCTTAAAAAAAAAAAAAAATGAGTGCCTGGGTGGCTCAGTGGGTTAAAGCCTCTGCCTTCAGCTCAGGTCATGATCTCCGGGTCCTGGGATCTAGGCCCACATCGGACTCTCTGCTCAGCAGGGAGCCTGCTTCCCCCTCTCTCTCTGCCTGCCTCTCTGCCTACTTGTGATCTCTATCAAATGAATAAATAAATTAAAAAAAAAATCCTTAAAAACTGCTGTCTCCCACCCCCTACCCTGCTTCGCACTCCTCGGATTCCTGATCCCCTTCCCTGCTTTCCTTTCCTTCATAGCATTTATATACCATTTCACACACTGTATGCTTGACTTATGTTTTCTGTTGTGTGTTTGTCTCCTCTAGTCTGTAAACTTCTATGGCCTTTTCAGTCTGAAACTTGTGCTCTTCATTTGAGGAGTATTTTCTTGAATTATTTTGTTAATGGTTTATTCCCTTCTATTTTCTCTGTCTGCTCTTTCTAGACCTCTTTTTCAGATGATGGACAGTTTGGATCAGTCTTCTTACTATTTTTATCTTTTCTCCTAATTTTTATCTTTTTGTCTTTTTGCTTTCTTTTCTGTGAGATTTATTTCTCTTTCAGTTCTTCCACTGAGTTTTTCATTTCCACTATCATTTTTTTAGTTTCACAGAGGTCTTTTTTTTCTTGAATATTACGTTTTAAGAAGTAACATTCTTGTTTTGTGACTGCTGTACCTCCTCTTAACTCTTTGAGGATATTACTGGTCTTTTTTTTTTTTTTTTTTTTAAGATTTTATTTATTTGACAGAGAGAAACACAGCCAGAGAAGGAACACAAGCAGGGGGAGTGAGAGAGGGAGAAGCAGGCTTTCTGCAGAGCAGAGCGCCCGATGTGGGACTCGATCCTGGGTCTCCAGGATCATAACCTGAGCTGAAGGCAGAGGCTTTAACCCATTGAGCCACCCAGGTGTCCCAATATTACTGATCTTTTTAAAAGATTCCTTCTCCCTGAAGATTCTCTTGTGCGCTCCAATTTGTTTCATTCTTGCTTGTTTAGGTCTCTGTTTTAGGTCAGGGGCTTCCCCTGGGTGTCTGGGGGTCCAGAGTTTCTAATCATAGCTAAGAGTGGCCGGGCATTAGCTAACTGATTACAAGTCTGGACATACTTGGCAAATGTGTTGGATTCACTACAGGATGAACTGGGGGGACCGTGGTGTCAGTATCTTCATATCTTTCTCCTTTGAGCTGGTCAGATTCTCCAGAGAAGGAGCCTGCTATCGTCTTCCTGGAGTGTACTAGCCTGGCTGCCAGTTTTCTGGGAACCAGGGAAAAGAGGGCTGAGGTTCGCACTTAGTCTATAAACATTTATTCAGGCCACTGTTTTCTGTAGGGTAGCCTCATACTCAACTCCGCTTGATGTTCCCTGGCCCACAGACAGTCCCTTCAGCCAGGGTGAAGTCAAAGAGAATCTCAAAACTACTTGCAGAGAAGGAGGAGAGCTGGGGGTTCAGCTCCTTCTGAAACAGACTTTCAGCCCATCCTGTGGGTCTTACCTTCACCCCTATTGCCAGAGGTATACAGTGCTATTGGTTCTTGGGGTTCTTTGCTATAACTTGTTTCCCACTCCTGGTTTATGATCCAGTTTTCTCAGATCTGTTGAGTCAGTGTCCATCTACTTATTTTCATGTTTCCTCCCCTGTTCTTTTTTTTTTTTTCTTTAAAGATTTTGTTTTTGTTTATTTGAGAGAAAGACTGAAAGAGAACATGAGATGGGGCAGGATCAAAGGGAGAAGCAGACTCCCTGGTGAGCAGGGAGCAGATTTGGGACTCAATCCTGGGACTCCCAAGATCATGATCTGAGCCAAAGGCAGATCATTTAACCACCCAAGCCACCCAAGCACCCATCCCCTGTTCTTTTTCTTTTTGTCAGTTTCTACGTTTTTAAAAATTTTAATCCATTTGCTGGTGTTTTCATGGGGTTTCAGGAGGGAACAAAAGTAAATGCATATGGTCAGTCTGCCATCTCCACCTGAGATTTTACAACCCCTTAAACAACTATAAACTCCTTGGGTCGGTCAGTCAATTACCATTACAGAGAGAGCTGGTTCTTAGTGTCACATGAAATAGTGTGCCATCCTTCATTTGTCATCTAAGAAATCAGAAAGTGATACTAAGTAATCAAGGAAGGAACTGTGACACAGAACTGTTGCAAGCATGGTGTCTGGTATATACCTAACTCCCTCGCGGTGATAGGAAGGTTAGTTAAGAACCATAATGTGAGTAAATCAATTTGTGGGTTAGATGCATGCATAAGTTGCCTATTTGTGTCAGTGCTCTTGGTCTTAAGTTGTAAGTCTCTGGGGAGCCTGGGTGGCTCAGTTGGTTGAGCGACTGCCTTCGGCTCAGGTCATGATCCTGGAGACCCAGGATCGAGTCCCACATCAGGCTCCCTGCCCGGCATGGAAGCCTGCTTCTCCCTCTCTCACTCCCCCTGCTTGTGTTCCTTCTCTGGCTGTGTTTGTCTCTGTCAAATACATAAAATCTTAAAAAAAAAAAAGTTGTAAGCCTCTGGCACAAAGGCAAGCTTTTAGAAATGCTGTTGCACATTAAAAAAATCATGCTTATGAGGTGTTAGGGTGATCTTTTATGTTTCATCATCTCTGTCAATCAGGCTAGAAGCTTATTATCTTCATGTGCTTTAAAATGTGGAGCATTTCAGGGATGCCTGTTGGCTCAGTTGGTTAAGCCCTGACTCTTGATTTTGGCTCACGTCCTGATCTCAGAGCCCTGTGCATTGGGCTCTGTGCTTAACGGGAGTCTGCTTGAAGATTCTCTCTCTTTCCTTCTCCCTCAGTCCCTCCCCTCACTCATACTCTCTCTCTCTCTCTCTCTCTCTCTCTCTCTCTCAAATAGATAAGTAAATCTTAAAAAAAAAAAAAAAGCCAAGCATTTCAGAATTAGGTGCACTTGGCCTTGAGCTGTGTAATAGTTCTGCTATTAATGGTTCCCACTACTTGATTCTCTGCATTAGGAAAAGTTTAATATTTTTGACAGCTTTGATGGTTTAATTGAACATTTACTGACCACTGAATATCTGTTAGGAACCTCTATGGAGTCATAAACGGTTTGTAGCATGTTGCATGTTGTTAGAAATAAAAATAATTCGATCTATTTTTTTAAAAGTTTGTGACAAGTAGCTTATTTTTTAAATTTCAAATTTTTGGCCTTTTTGTTATCTTAGTCTTACAGATAATGTGAACTATTAGAAGTTCTAGGGGAAACGTCACACACGCACACATATAGGTCATACCACCCCACATGAAACAGTCATCCTATTTTCTCAGAAAAGGTTGCATTCTCAAGCAGCCCATATTTATCTTATGGACATCGGACATCGGTGACAACCCTCTTTTGTTGTGTTTCTTCCAGTGCCCTGTTCAGCTTGGGCTTTGTCTAGATTATATACAATGTAACAGAATGAAAGCACCCATTAGTATATCATGACCCTGAACTGCACTGCTGTATGTTGCATTTAAGAGCTGTTCCTATTATTGCTTTATGAATATGTGTATGAATGACTGGGCTTAAAAAAAATTCATCTTGAAGGTGAGGGAGGATTAAAATAAGTTTAGTCCAGTTAGTAAGAGTTTGCCTGAGCCCATTCAACAAAGACAAGGATATATTTGAAATAAACATTCGCCCCATTTAACTTTAATACGGTTTAAGAGTATATGCTCGGGCCAAACAGGCCCACAGTGCACCCATGGCTGATTGTGAGGCCTGGGGCAAGTTACTTACTCCTCTCAGCCTGAATTTCCTCCCCAGTAAAATGGAGGAGATTAATAGTATTCATTTCAAAAGGCTCTAAGGGTTAAGTGAGATGATGCATTCAGCATAATGCCTGGCACATATATGTGTTCCTTAAATATTAGCTATGATGGAGACTTATTAATATTATCAGTACATATGAAGAATACGGTGGGATGCTCCATTTAGATACTCTTCCTATTTCCTTTACAGTGTTGACGAGTATTCATTTGAGATCATTTGTTTCTAAGCATTTTTATTTCTAATTGGTTTTTCATTTTTTTTCTTTCACTAGTCTATCAAGCTTTACGCTGATGTAATCATGCTACAGTGTCACCCTCTCCAGGGCGGTTGCTGCTTTTGCCAGACCCCGTTTAGCAAGGTTCGGGACCCCATTTAGCAAGGCTCTGGAGCCCCAGGTTTTGGAGTGGGAAGCGAACAAAGGATGTAAGGCTTTTCTCCGAAGATTAGCATGGTTGAGGGGCCAGCCACTCACCGGATGAGGTGGAGCAGGTCCAGGTAGGCAGTTCTCACGGCATCTGCTTGGGCCCCAGACAGGAAGCCATCGTGGAGAAAGTCAGCTGCGTTGGTCAGGATGCTGTGTAGAGCATAGAGGTCACAGAGGCGTTTGAGCACCTGCTGAACCGCTGGTTTGTTTTCTAGCTTCTCCAGAGTTTCTGTGAAGCTCTTCACACTGATATAGTAGCAGTGGGCCTAAAAGACACAAAGATCCATCAGCTTCTGATTTCTGACTCCAGGAGTCATCCTGGAAGCTGGCAAGACTGCTGGAGTGAGCTTGCTGTGGCCACATTTCCCCGCAGGAGAATCAGCTGCTTGTGCTTTGAGCTCACCAGGGGTTTCCATGGTGTGTGTGTGTGTGTGTGTCGCGCGTGTGTGTGTGTGCGCGCGCGTGCACGCACATGCATGTGTGTGTGTGTGTGTATGCACACACACTCCAGTTGGGGGCTTGTGGGCTCTGGGACTTGGTAGCTTCCTCATTTTGTTTGGGGGAAATTTCAAGGAGGTTCGAAAGTAAAGAGAATACAGGGGTATTAGAGGTTGGCCTGGAGACAGTGGAAGACAGCACCACTTTTCTTAAGAAAACAGCTATTTATTGTTTGCCACGTCCAAGGCAGTGGTGTGTGTGTGTTTGTGTGTGTGTGTGCTTGTGTGTGTCTTGGGGTGAGAAAGTAGAGGTACAGGATGCACATACAATGTATCCCAGCTAGAAAGTAAACTCTGCAAAGTAAGCAGGGCTGTTATTTAGCCCATATCTAACAGTCTGGCTTTGTCACTATTTAAAATAAAACTTTTGGGCACCTGGTTGGCTCAGTCAGTGAAGCATATGACTCTTGATCTTGAGGTCTTGAGTTCAAGCCCCACACTGGGTGCAGAGCTTACTTAAAAAAACCTGCAAAACTTTTGGTGGTAAGTGACCACCGCCGTCAACCCAGTGAAACCCCCTCTCTGTCAGCCAAGATCCTTCCATGGGACCCCCTCCTCCCCACAGATATACAAATAAAGGAGAATACCTGAGCCAGCAGGAGGCTTTCAGTTCCCTGTTTCCGTTAGGCCTGAAGTGCTTTCTGATTAGCCTGTGTCCCCCTACTGGTTGTTCAGTATTTTGAATATTTCCCTTCTCAAGACAAATGCACATTACTATTACCAGGTTAGGTAAATGAATTCCGTGGGGGAGGGAAGAAAGGCGAGCAAATAAAACTCTTCCCAAAAGTTTACATGCGTACAGATCAGCTGGGCATCTTGTGAAAATGCAAATTTCCGGGTAGCTTCTCAGTAATGCCTAAGGGCATTAGCAAGGCTTAGACTGTCTTTGACAAGGGCCAGGGTTCTTGCACGTGCATTGGGCAGTGCTTGCAGGAGGCTGCACGCCCCCACCCCAGGGGCATAGTGAGGCAATGACAGACCCGTCATTAGGTAACCGTAGTGGGGGGGGGGGGCATGCCCTTGAAAGGCTGTGATCCACGTGGCTGGTGAGGTGGGGAACAAAGGCAAAAGAAATGCAGATGAGATGGAATTTCCTTCTAACCTGCAGCCCACTGACAACTACTAGAGACAGACCAAGTGTGACATTCCTTCAGGAACTCCACAACCATCTTAATGTTAATGCCTTGTGGGAGGAAAAAACCACCTTAGCTTGACAATAACTGGGCCTCCAGGATCCATTAATTTTCTTGAACAAATGAAAATCCTTTTGGAAACTTCTTTTGTCTCTACGCCTCCCAATTTAAGTGTATAAAATCAATTGCGCCTCATAATCCCAGGGCAGCTCCTTCTGCTCACTGGTCCTGTTCCTGTGCTTTAATAAAACCACATTTTTTTGGTACCAAAAATGGCTCAAGATTCTTTCTTGACCATTCACTTCTGAGACCCACATCAAATCACATCAGTTGGGATTTCTTTCCGTGGGAGTCAGAGAGCCACCAAAGGCTTCAACAGGAAAGTGAGCCCATCAGATTTCTTACTTGGAAAGGACCTGCCTTTCCCACGGAGGCCTCACGCAGGTGCTAACAACACGCCCTGCCACCTGGACCTGGTGTGCCCACAGCCGCTCTGGGTCTACCGCAACTGCGTGTAGAAGGGGAACAGATGTGCGCCGCTGCCTCCGCTGGGCCAGACAGCCCCTGGTGCTCAAACTCCACAGACCCGGCTTCCCTTTTCTCACTCAAGAGCCACATCCTTAAATTCTCAGGGCCCTGGGATGTGGAGTGGAGCGAGGAAAAGCTGCCCGAGGGTCCCGACCCCTGTGGCCTTAGTTGCAGTGACAGGGCGAGCCCAACGTCGGCACCATGCTCCGAACGTGGCAAACTCTATTTCCTTTGTGTGCGTGTTGGTGTAAATCTTGCCTCCTGACTAATTTGGTGTGGGGGGTGGGATGTGCAGCATTTATACGCTAGGTGCATCTTTAAGTTTTACATGTAATAACTCATTTACTCTCCCTAATAATCTTAGAAGGTGGGTCCTATGATTTGCTCCATTTTGTAGATGAGGAGACTGAGGCATTGAGGAATTAAATCCCTTGCCCAAAGTCACATGGCTAGTAAGTGGTAGTAACAAGATCCACACCAAAATAGTCCATCTCCTGGTTAAGCATCTGTGCTCTTCACCATTCCCCTGTGTTGCCAAAGCCATGAGAGACCGAGGCTGGATTAGAATGAGTACCAGCATTTGCTCCCGCAGTCCCAAGGATGGACCTCTCTCCTGAGCAGGGTCTCAGATAATAGGACCAGGGTTCATCAGAGCCTAAAGGTCTTTTTCATGTCCCGTTGTTTTACACACGGGGAAGTTACAGCCCAGAGAAGGAAGGGCACTGGAGGTCACATAGAGAGGCAGGTCAAGCACAGACTGGAAACAGAACTTAGGCCACCACTCTGCCACTGTTCCCCACTCCCCTTGTGTGGCTATCACTCTCTACCTGCATATTTATGGCTTCTAGATGGGCCTTGGTGGGTGCTTAGGGTTTCTGTAGAGTAGATGGTTCTTCCAAAGCAAGGAGCTCAGAAATTGCAGATTTCCCTGCCCCTTAGGACTTCGGAGGGTCAGCTTGGGCACCATCTCCCCAGGAGGCCACTCTTCTTCAGCTTACAATAGCCAGAGAGGGGACTTGCTCTTCTCCTCCAAGCTGGTGGAACTCCCCACACTCGGTGCCCCTAGAACTCAGGGATCACCTCCCTCCCTCACACATATTGGCTCTCTGAGGGCACAGCTTGCCTCTGTGAGGGAAAGGAAAGCAAAGCATCTTAACTATTTTCAACCTCTGGGACTTAATTCCTTTGAGCTCTATTTCCTCAACCTTAAGATGGAGATTATGCTGCTCTCACCCCCAGAGTGGTGTGCATTAGATGAGGTAGCCCTGGCATGCAGTGTCTGGTCCACTGGAAGGCAGAACATAGGTTTGGGAAATGGATGAAAAACAGGCAGCTGTGGTTCCTTTTGTGGTCGGATGGTGAGAACACAGCCTTAGCTCACCCTCTGCTGTTGATAGGACATTTAGCAGAGCTGGGAGTGCTCCCACACAGGACACAGCCTGGGGGATGGTAGCAGCCCTTAAGACCAGCCTCAGCTGATGTGGTAGAGGGGGTGGGTCGCTAGGGGGCGCTCATGTTACAAAACACTCCCTGGGCTTTCCTGCCAGTTCCTGGGCATGATGCCTGAGGATCCAAGTGTTCATCTAGCTTTTCTAGCTGTAGGTAGGGCCAGAGTCTCAGTTGCCTAAGCTAGAGCTCAGGACTCAAACTCTTTCCCAGCCATTGCTCCAAGAAGCCTGTTGCTATCTTCTACCCCCTTCATATGTCTGCTTCCACCCACTTTTTTCCATGCCCTCTGCCAAGTTCATGGTCGGGACCATTCTCAGCCCTTCCTCACACTGCCGCTGCCTGCTCCTAACTGGCCTCCAGCCTCCCGTCCATTGCTCTCCAGGCGGCCTGCATGATTCTTCTACAGGGGAACTCTGATCACATTACTCCCGTGGTACAAAGTCCATCACGCTTCCCACTACAATGAGGACAAAACCAAACTGCTCACGGTGATGCAGAAGGTCCCAGGCCTTGCCTATCTTTCCCCTTCCTCTATCTGCCTTCATCTCTTGGGTTCAGTCTTCTTCCTAGAGCTCCTCCTTAGGAGGATTTGCATTTCCTCAAGCACCATGCCTTTTCGTGCCTCTTCCTTTTCTATCTGCTGTTCCCTTTGCCAGGAAACCTTCGTTTCCTAAACTACAGCCTCAACCCTTCACCTGGCTAATTTCAGCTCATCTTCCAAGTCCTGGCTTTGGTGCCCCTTCTGGGAAGCCTCTCGGATCCTCACGCCTGGTAAGAGCTGCACCTCCCTGGATCCCGCGGCAGCCTGTGTCTCCCCATCAGAGTGCTGCCTTGATGGCACTGTGTGTAAGGGCACCCCCAGACCCCAGCCTGATGCCTGGTGTTGAGCGCGTGCTCACTGAATGCGAATTATGCACAAACACAAAACATAGTAGAAATTGAACCAGACATCTAAGGATAGCCTGTGGGGCTAAGGGCAGACTTGACCTGCTTTTCTTCCTGGGAGGAAATATTTGAACACCCTGAAGCAAATCCAATAACACTGCCTCATTATATTTTTCCCTAAGAGCTGTCAGCAAGATTGCTTTGGAGTTAAGTCCTTTAATTAAAATATCCTGGACGAAAGCCTTGGAAGTGAAATGAGGGCAGCCATGGAGCAGGGCTGGGGAATAATGGCAGAGCTCGAATTTTCTCAGCATGATGGCCTGTTGGGGAAACAAAACTGGAGCTGGAGCTTCAGCAGACAGACAGCTCACCTTCGCAGACTGAAGGTGTATGACCGTGGTCTGGTTCCATGCCTCATCCCAGTCAACCCCGGATCGTATCAGAGTCTCTAAGTGATGTGCTGAGTCCTTTATGAGCCTGAAGGCCAAAGAAAGAAAAAGGTTCAACTTCCTGACTGAGTGGGAGAGACACTGATGGAGTCTGATCTCAGGCTATGTGGGGAACCCTTAGAAGAAGAAATGCAGTCATTCCCATTGATTGACCGCTGCTTTGTGTTGCAAAGTTAAATGGTGACTATACATTATCTCTTTAACCCTTGTAAGGGCAGGCATTCCCAATTTACAATGGGGAAAGCTGAGTCCCAGACTAGGTCACTTAATTGGTCTGGGGTCACCCAGCTAGCAAGGGGTAGACCCCTCAACCTCCAAGCTCTAAAGCCTCAGGGCTCCAGGCCAGGCAGTGACCCGCTCTCTAATGCAGATGCCATCACCATCCCAATGCACAGGCCACTCTGTTGACTGACTTCTGTGGCTGAGTAAGGACAATGGTTTTCCTGCAAAGGCTGGTGACAGCTGTCAGTCACCCTGCCTGTTCAGGTTCTACCTAAGAGACCTTAAAAGGCTCGAAAAGAAAACTAAACACACTCTTGTCCTCCAAACCACTAAATTGGTCATTCACCATTTATTTAACCTTTATTCTTTTATTTTCTATTCCCTGCCCATCCACTCATGACCCTTGGAATTTCTATGCAAGACACACTGTTTATTAAGCAATATTTATCTTTTTTTATTTTGTCAGGGAATAGATAAGCAGATGTCACAATGAATTCCAAGCAAAAATCAATACAAAGGCATTTTAACTACTCCTTATTGGGCACTTACCACTTCTCCCAACTTAAACGTTAGTTCTGAGAGGCCTGTGCTTTTTATGACTGGTTTGCTGATAGATCCGTAGTGCCTAGGATTACGTGCCTGGAAGACTGTAGGCACTTAGTATTTGTGGAATAAATAAATGAATGTCCAAAGTTGCTTGTGATCTTGAAATAATTATTAACCATCCCTTCGACCACAGGTCGGGGTATAAGTCCTCTTTTATATGCTGAAATATTTCTTCTGCCTTGTTTTAGTGTTTTATTTATTTAATTTATATTTTAGGGTTTTATTTCTTTATTTGACAGAGAGAGAGAGCATAAGCAGCGGGAGCAGCAGAGGGAGAGGGAGAAACAGGCCCTCTGCTGAGCAGGGAGCCTAATGCGGGGCTTGATCCCAGGACCTGGGATCATGACCTGAGCCACCCAGGGGCCCCTGTTTTGGTGTTTTAGTTGGAGAGAGTTTCAGGTTTACTTCTTAGGTACTTCAGTTTTCTATCTTTTCTGTGATGGTGCTTGTGTTTGGCTAAGACCTCTTTTTATTTCTAGCCCTTGGCAGGTTCGGACATTTCTGACGCACAGGAGGTACACAGTAGTATTGGCTGAATGGCAGAATGGATGAGTCCCTGATCCTGTTTGCGTTTCCCGGAGTCCGCCAGATCCTGGCCATAAACAAATCCTGTCCCTTGATGTAGCCTTTTTTTTTTTTTTAAGTTATTATTGGCTTGTGGGATATTTTAAATACAGTATTGGTATTTACTTTATTATATTTCCATATTTACATACTGATACATTTGTGGTATTTACAAATGGGCACATTCATTGCATTGTAAATCACAGTAAGAGCTTAAAGATAGAGAAAGTTCGGGGGGGCCTGGGTGGCTCAGTTGGTTGAGCGGCTGCCTTCAGCTCAGGTCATGGTCCCAAGGTCCTGGGAGCAAGCTGCTGTCTGTTTCTCTCTCTGTCCCTCCCCTGCTCATGTTCTTGCTCTCTCACTCTTAAATAAATAAAATCTTAAAAAAAAAAAAAAACCTCTTAAAAAAAAGAAAAATTTCCTTGCACTGGCCAGAGGGATGATGTCCTTCTACTAGCTCACCCAGGATGGGGAAGTGATAGTGGCTCATGGATGTAGCTTCCCCTTCTCTGCCCATTGTGGCAGGAACCGAGAGGACTGAGATTGGGGAAGAGGTTGCTTTTCAGAGGAGTATCCACAAATGCTTGCCCAGCCTGCCCCAAAGGCCCAGTGTGAGAAAGAGGCCGCCCCCAGGTGGAACGGCCAATTTCTTGCTCACCTGCTTGCCACGTGTGCCCAGGCCGTGGTGTAGAGTTTTGGGTGGAGGAAGTCAGCTGCTTTCTGGGCTGGGCACCTGGCCAGGTCAGGTGCGGTCAGGTATGCAACAGACTGAGGGAGAGACTTCTGCAGTGTGGAGCCTGGGATCACCCGAGATTGCAGGTAGTTTTTCACTAGAAATCTGGGGGGTGGAGATCAGGTAAGTAGTGGGAAGCCCTGTGGGACAGCCCAGCACCCCTTTGCCCAGAAACATGCAGTCTTATACTCCCTATGAGAGAACGAGGGCCATGCTGGCTCCCGCCTGGCCTGTCAAGATGGTCATCCTCACTCCAGAGTCCCCTTGAGCCCTCCTGCTGTGAGGCCCTCAGGAAAATGCACCCCGAGGCTGTAGTCTCTTCCACAGGGAAAGGGTGCTGCAGCTGCAGAGCGGGGCACTCAGATCTAGAACATAAACCCTTTTGGTATCTGAGCAAACAGAATCTTTTCTTCTGGTTAGGAAATTGGGATTTGGGGATTCGCGCTGAGCTGTGCAGTGACGGCAGAAATGAAATTTTCTTACTTGAGAAAGGACAGGTGTAAGAATGCTAACATGAGTGGAGAGTTACAGGTGACTCTCGGCTTCTTTCCTCTGATGACCTTGTGGTTAAAGGCTCTGGGCTCAGCCAAGCCTGGATTCCCAGGGCAGCTCTGCTGAGACCTCTGTGATGCTTGTACAAGTCACCTCACCTCCCTTGGCCTCAGTTTCTCTATCTCTAGATGGAGATAGTAATAGTCACCTGATAGAAGGTTTGTGAAAACTGAGAAAATATTTGTAATGTTCCTATAACGGGGGGGCACAGAGTGTGTAATACAGGATACTGTATCCCCCTCACCATCTGAAAAGACCTTGCATAACAGGTCATGAACGTGAAAGACCCCCCCCCCCCGCACGGAAGAGAATGAACAGGTGCCGCCACTTGCTGGAGGCAAACAAGCGTTTCTTCTCCTGGTGCCTCTCGTGTTCCAGCCTCTACGTGCAGGCCCGGTGCTAAGCTTGGGGACCGCGGTGAGCAAGGCCCTCAAAACTCTGGCTTACAGAGAAGAGCCCCTGGGACTGTGCTGGGTGGCAGGGCTGAGGGCAGCTCAAGCTGGCTGGCATGTTCAGTAGGCTGGGGCAGAGCTTCCGGGGAAGGGAAGCTCGGGGAGCGGTGCTGGGAAAGAGGAACCGTGTCCAGCTAGGGAAGGGAGAGCGCGAGGGCAAGGGAGGCCAGGAGGGGAGGAGCAGGCTCAGTGTGGCGTTTCCCTGCAAGCTGTGGGGAACCCCTGAAGAATGTGAAGCAAGGGGAAGCTGTGCTCCTGTACTGCCTACAAGAAGCTCCAGAAGCTCGAGATGGACTGGAGACTGAGTGTGTGCATGGGTCGGTCTCTGCACGGCACTGCCCGGTGCCCGCTGCTCCTGCTGTGGGTGTTGGGCGCTGCTTCAGCCCACGTGGGGGCCTTACCTGGCCGTCTGCAGGTAGAGCACAGTGTTGTCACCCTCGTACGTGCAGGAGGCTGTCACTCTAGTGACCAGGGAGGGCAGGCCGCTCAGCTTCGAGTAGCCGTGGCCACCGCAGGCTCGGCGGCACAGCTCAGTCCCCTGCAGGCACAAGTCTGACATCATGGCCTTGATTCCTGCGCTGAGTGCGTGAAGCTGCAAGAACAGGGGTCAGCTTGAGTCAGGAGCCCCTCCAGCAACAACCATGCTTCCCACTCATTGAGCACCTGCTGTATGCCCATGACAACCCTGTGAGGTAAGATTTCCTCAGCTCACAGCTTTATGAAGGACAAGGCTGAGACTCAGATGTTATGTGTCGTCCCTGAGGTCATAGGATGAGATGATGTAGGCATAAGGGCAATAAAAACAAAGGGAAACTGTCCAGGCCTGTGTCTCCAGGATCTTGGGAAGAGGATGCTTCCTGGTTTGGGTGCACCATCATCTAGGAGTTACGGATTTTGCTGGCAGGTGGAGTTTTGGGAGAGCTGGCCTGTGACCCTGGAGATCCACCAGGCAGCAGACCTGTTTGAGCTTTTGGTTCTTGAAAGCGCTTCCCCACTTTTCAGACGTTAAGTCCTTGGGAGGAAGGTCAGGTTCCTTAATCGCTCTGTGCTTCACTTTCCCAATCTGTACAATGGAACTATAAATGGGACTAGTGGCACAACTGGAGGGATTGATGAAGCGATGCTTATAAAGCACAGGGTCTAGTGGACCGAACCTCAGTGTATCTCTAGCTCCATAGTCCTTTATCTGCGATCCTTGTGACCGGATGGTTTTGGAATCAGTGTTTTTTGAATTTTAGAAAGCTAAAGCAGAGCACTGAAGGTAGATTATATATAATACCCAGAAAAGTCGGGGGAAGCCTTAGTGATCAGATTCATTAGTATCTTGGCTGCAAAATGTATACACATCCAGTGGGATAAATCAGATCAATTCAGGTCAGACCATGTCACCAAATGTGTTCTCAACGACAGTAATCTTTCAGAGCTTTTTAGGCTTCAAATATACATGAGGGATTATGCTCTTGAGTTCTATGTATTATGTGTGATTCATCCCTCTAGCATTTCTGGAGCTTTCTGGAGGCCAGATGTAGGTGGATTTATATGTTGGGGTACAGTTCGCCCTGGGTGCCCTGGGATATTGGGAGACTGGGGGGAGGAAGTAGAGGAGTTCATGAGGACAGGAGTGGGGTAGCTTCCTAGTGGGAAGAACAATTTCAGCCGTTTTCCCAGCTCCCACCCCGTGCCGCGCAGCAGACAACAGACCTCCGGCAGGTGGCTGAAGTCCTTGTTGAGAATGGCCTGGTAGGAGCTGTGGAAGAATTCCAAGAGGTTGCTCGCCAGGAAATGGAATGCATAGGCTGTGGCCAGCTGAGGAAAGAGTTTCTGCTGCTGCGTCTGGTAGTCCAGGATTTTCACCTCTGGGTCACTGAGGGGAGGAAAAGCAGAAGGTTTAGAAGATTGCTACATGCCTCCTCCACTTCCTATATCCCCAGGGCCATAAGAAACTTCAAAACTGATAGTTTTTTATAATCATGGCAAAGCTTGACCTGAACTGACATGGAGTGGTAATAACCTTAAAATTCCATCTAACGTAAATACCGATACATTTCTCTGGAGAAATATTGACAGGTTTGCTTATGGGTTCTGCCCCTTATGGGGGACGTGTATAGAATTGTAGCACATGCACCATATTATCATGCTAAAATCTAGAAAGTTCTGAATTCCAACACAGTTGGTCCCAAGGATTTCAAGTGAGAGCTTGTGGTCTTGTACCCCTCATGATTTGAAACTTGACCTTTCACCGGCCAGGTGCACATAGTATGTGCTGGGAGGTAGGTCAAGTCTAATCAGTAATTCTGAGGATGTGAACGTGGGTCTGATGGAATCCCAAGGCAGGGACCGCATCTACCTTGTCCCTTGCTCTGACTCAGTGCCTGAGACTGTGTCCAGCATGAAGGGGGCCAGGATAACTCTGTGGGCCGAAAGAAAGTGTGAACGTGAGAAGCCTCCCATGGCTGTTAGGGAGAATCTTAGGTCAGCAGCCCCTCATTTGGATACTTAAAAAAAAAAAAAGAATTATATGGGGGGGCAGAGGGAGAGAGAATCTCAAATGGACTCCCCACTGAACACAGAACCCAACGTGGGGCTCAGCCCCACAACCCTGAGATCATGACCTGACCGAGACCAAGAGTCAGACGCTTAACCGACGGAGCCAGGTGCCTCAACACGCACTATCATAACTATCCTTGGGGCACTTGTGGAACCCGGAACACTGGGCTTTGGACGGCACGCCAGCAACAGCGCCTTCTTCCCCAGCACCCCTGCCCTCCAGAGCAAAAGGACCCTGGGCTACGGGCCTGGCTTGCTTTTTTGCATTTCACTCTCCACACTGCCCTGAAGGCGTGCTCCGGTCATGCCCGCGTTGTAGGTGAGGACGCTGAGGGACAAAGAAGCGGCACGACTCGCCCCAGCTCCCACAGCTGGCAAGTGGCCCAGCTGTATGTCCCCTAGGTCTGTCTGGTCTCTGACCCTCAGTCCATTTTGCTTTAGACTCCTGGATCCTTGAGCCCATGGCATGAAACAATACTCGATTCTTAGACTGGAAATTCTCTCACTGTCCACATTCCAGGTGAGATAACTGAGGGCCACAGTGGGCAAGGACTTGCCCAGGGCCACTTAGCTGAGTTGGGACAAGAAACTGCCAGGCCGAAGTCCATCCTTCAGCACCACGGGATCAGCCAGTCAGGACTGTATCCTCTTCCCACGAGGGTACCATATGCTCAGCTCCTCGCTGCCACATCCTGGCTGCATGTCCCCATTGGGGGCATATTTATTCTAAAAAATTATTTGCTGCTTCCCTAAAATTCAAATTTAACTGGAAGTCCTGTATTTTCATTTGCTGGCAACTGCACATGTTTCCACAGGCCCACATATGCATGGGGGCACAAAACCATGGTAAAAAACCAGAGTCCAGGGCTGCCTGACAGGCTCAGTGGGAGAAACCTGTGGAACTTGATCTCAGGGTTGTGAGTTCAAGCCCCACGCTGGGTGTGAAGACTGCTTACATAAATACTCAAATAACAACAGAGAGTACAGTCTGCTATTCAGTCCCAAGGGGCAGAGGGGGCACCCACCGGACACCGCCATAGGCAACAGAGCAGATCCAGACTTGGACATGCCCCCTGGGGTGCGGACGGCCACAACTGGACAGAACCAACTTCAGCTGCACACTGCCCACTGTGACAGCTGGGCTTTCCCACGACCGCTCCCATCCTGACACAGCTCAGGAGCCACGGTCACCGACCCACTGGCAACCGGCTGACAACCTGGACACACTCAGCCAGTCACAGCCGAGCTGGACTCGGACAGACAGACCTGAGCCAGAGCTAATGGTCCATGATCACACAGAAAGCCAGACCGTGACAGACACGGGTCGGGCAGCAGGTCAGCCCAGGACAGAGCGAGCCTGATGGAGACCCTGCAGGCCGGGCCAGACGGGCCGGGTCTGGGTAGAGGCTGTGTGTGTGTTGTGGGGTCACGTGTGCTCACAGCACAGGGGGCGGCATCAGGTGGCAGGCACTGTGGGATGGAGAGCGAGCCCTGTCTGTGTGGTCAGCCCGTGGATGCCCCTTGCCTGGGCCGGATGCTGGATTGGCGGCGGATGACCGAGTAGCGGGTGGCGATGACACAAGCCTTCTGCAGTAGGGGGAGGATCTCGCCCAGAAGCAGTTCTACCCGTACCACCACCATGGAGAAGTAGTTCGTCTGCAATGTTCCCAGCTTGTGATAGGTGCCATCTGGCAAGACCTGGGGGACCAGAGACAGATGCTGGGTCTGAGCCAAGGCTCCCGAGCCTGTCCTACACCTGTAACCATGGGCTTCCGTCCCCTCCAGGCACAAGGTCCTCAGACCGCCCACCTGCAGCAGGTGGCTGACTGCCAGCCAGGGCATGCTGGTTGTGAAACGCACCTGTGCTTTCTGCTGAACAGGCATGCCTCAAGTGCCTGGGACACCCAGGACCTCCCCAAAATGCACAGCTAAAGGGAATGCCTGCCAACACGGGGACCTCCAGAACTTCCTGCAGCACTTGGCTGGTGTCTGGTCAGTGACGGGCTGTCCAGGCCTTATTGTAGGTAGATATGCAGGTCACCCTCAGCCCTTCCCTCCCCAGCCATTGCTTTGCTTCCCTACCCTATGACCGCCCCACCCTATGAAGCTCTGAGCCTGTACCTATGAGAACTCTGAGGCTCAGAGAGGTCAAGTGACTTGCCCAAGATCGCAGAGCTCCTAAACTGAGGCTTTACCCAGATCTGTGGGATACCAGAGCCTCTCTGGGGTGGGGTTGAGGTGCCCCAAACTCTGCTCTTTGGAGGAAGACCCAGAGCCAGCATCATTCTGCAGGGGGCCACTGTCCCCTCTCCAGATAATGTAGGTGTGTGGGCCTCCCCACGACTCCCACCTGTGCAAAGCGACTCAGCATGTTCTCTCTAGGGACCCGCACGTGGTCCAGTCGCAGGAAGCCATGGTCTGTGTGGTCAAAGTCCATCTTGGGCCCAATGTCTCCAACGGTGACTCCTAGAAGGAGATGGAGATGGGAACGTCTGTCAGCCACGTGCTTTCAGTGTGCTGGTTACTCCTCCTCCCCCATTCTAGCTCCCCCAAGCCTCACAGCAGCCTGTCACGTGGGGTTACTACACCTGTTTTGCAGGTGACCGAGCTGAGGTCAGACAGGTGCTGAATCTTGCTCAAGTTCCTCAGCCGGTTAGCACCAGGTCTACCCAACCGGACCTGCCCCTGACCAAGGGAGACATGCCCCAGCTTCTCCCATGAGCTCCGGGGCTCAGGATAGGGAGGCCTGGTGGGATCTCTTCCTGGCTGTGGCCCTGGGAGCCACATGGGCTTACCTGGCAGTGGGCTGTGGTCCTGGAGGCTCCGGATGGGCACAATAAAGGCATGCATGCCCCGCCGGGCTCCTGAGCAGTTCAGTTGGGCCTGGACCAAGGTGTGGGTGGCTGACCGTCCCACTGGAGGCAGAGAGAAGGGAGGTCCAGCATGATTTCTGGTGTAGGCGGCCCTCGTGTAGGGAGAAGACAGATTAACTCTTCCTATCAGGAACCTGGGTGTGGGCCCAGTCTGTAGTGGGTTAGGAGGACCAATGTGGCGGCCTGGGGAAGGGCAGGGCACCGTGTGAAGCCAGGATGGGGTTTGTTTGATCAGCCTCAAATGGCACGGGTCAGGGGAGGATGCACAAGGAACCTGAAGGGTATGGGTACTTCCTGGGGGGCTGGGGGGTCACACAGGGCAGGGAGGGCCAGGCAGAGGAGGAGGCAGCATCCAGGGCCACAAAGCAAAGCTTTTTCAGGATGCCCCGTGACTCACATGGCCTTGACTCATCCTTGGAAATGACTGAAACAGTCTTGAGAGCTTTAGTATGAATGTCTGGCTCTACAATGCACCGGGTTGGAGGGCTTTATGGACAGTGGTGGCTGCAGGAGCAGCGGGTCCTGTGTGAATGTCTCGTGTGTGGAGCAACCACTCCACAGTACACAGGTACGGGGCGGGGCCGCTCCAGGAGGCTGCTGGAGATCCCAAGGGGTGCAAAGCCCTCCACACCCTGTAGATGCTCCCCATTCCAAAGGCAAAACTGACAAAGGGTTATGGATTTTAATGCAAATAACCTAAATGGAACAATCTGGGAAAGCTTGGCATCTTTAAAAATTTGGTTCTTCTGCAGTCTTTTGGCCGAAGTGTGTGCCCTTCAATCATTTTCTTTGGAATCAGGGAGAGGATCTTTATGTCATAGCTGCTGGGGTATGTCTGTTAGGATCCATGGTGAGAAAACTGGTCCCTGATCACAGGAAAGGGTGTGCATCGCTGCCCCCCCATCCCAGTGGCCTCGGAGTCAGTGATCCCAGAGAGGGGGGTCTGCTCCCAAAGAACCAAACAAATATAACAGAGCTTTGCAAAAGGAACTGTAAAATAAACGTGCTTTTTGTTTTTGTTTTTTTCTGTCCTCAAAAACCTGTAAATGAATCACTCTATCATCTACCTAGTAATAATGACTACAGATAATTACCATTTATCTAAATCCAGGTGGTGCTGGCCCCTGTGCTGGTGCTTTCCAGTTCGTGTGGGGCAGGGATGATGAATTCCATTTCCCAGATAAGGAAACTGAGGCTCAGAGAGGCAAGGGAGGCCCTCAGGGTCACCGGCCTGGAGGGGGCGGAGCTGGGATTTCAAGCCTGCCTGATTGCCAAGGTTGGTTTCTTTTCTGCTGTTCTGACCATGGTCATCCTTTTCCTCCCTCTCCTCTCTCAGTTGCACTCTCCTCTCTGTCCCTTATTTCTCTGACTTCTCTCTCAATCTTTCTCCCTCTCTGCTTATCCCTGGCCTGTTTCTTTCTGCTTAGTCATACTCTTCACATTCGTTGTTTTTTTCCACCCCCCTCCATGGAAGCATTCATCGAATGGGTCCTGAAGTGCCGCAGGTGGGCGCTCACGGGTGTGTTGTCACATCCTGGGGAGAGGGCCTTGACGGGACCCCTGTTGGGGGAAGCATGGCGCGGTCGCCATCTGGTGGCCACAGGGGGCAGTGTGGTGCCGGCGACCAGGCCTTGGCTGAGCCCTTCTGGTTGTTGGGAGCAGGGGCAGGGATCTGTGAACTGGGTGATGGACTGACAAGCTTAATCACTAACTTGGGAGGTAGGAGCCCTGGGACTAGGCTGTGTGTATGTGATCTGTGTGTGCACGCGTGTGGCTGCGTGGGGGCAGGATGCCTGTGAGAAAGGCCTTGGCCCTCATCCCCCACGGGTTGGGTGGGTTTCCTCAGCTACTTCAAAGTTGGGGCCTCTCAAAACCACTTCATGGGTGAAATTCTTCCCATCCCCCCATTGACAGAGTCAGACCCTGAAGTTCAAGTACGTGAATTGATTCACTCAAGGTCACCAGTCTAGAACAGGGAATCAGTCTGAGGTCTAACCTCAGAGGCAGTCTACTCTGCTGTCCAACTTTGTTCTCCTTGGGGACAGACAGGACTGGGGGGACAGATGGGTACTCACTGTCCCCAGGCCACCATTTGGTGGCCGTCAGCGTGGGGCTGTGCAGCACAAACTCCTGGGTGGCCGCATCGTAGGTGGCTTCAGTCTCCAGGCCCCGAAGATTCGTCCCTGAGAGTCAAGGAGGGGAGTTCATGAGGCAGGGGGTCAGGATAGGAATCCCACATGAGGAGCAGCGTCCTGGAGTGCCGGGAACTGCCAGGCCCCAGCTCCATCTGAGTCGCGGGAGTTCCCAGCTGTACTCACAGGCATCTCTCGTCTTTCACCCGTGGGCTGAGTAGGGGAGATGTGGCCAGCCCACGAGAAGGGATGCTTGCTGACATTTCCAGAAGGAACGACTTGCCCCACGCACCCAAGCTCACGCGGTGTGTTTGTATCAACTAGAAAAAGGAACCCCCTCCTTCGAGACCCGTGACTGCCACCTGCTGGAACATTTCCACAGGAAATACACAATCTGACTGCTCAGGCTTGAGTGGGCTTTGTGGAACCGCACACACAGAAACCCTGGCTCACCGTGTCCCAGCTCCGTCTGGGCATAGGATGCAATGATCTGGAACTCATTGCAGAGTGGGGCCCACTTGGCAATCTGCTCCTCGGAGCCCAAGGTCCTGAGGGATTTCAGGAACACGTTGTGGAGGTTTAAGGCCAGCTCTCCAGAAAGGGCTCTGTGGGGGGAGAGGACATGGTGCTTGAGTAGCCCACCAGAACCAGGGACCCTGGCGCCATCAGCTGGGCAGGGTGCAGAAGGGCAGGGGTATCAGTCATCCTGCCTCCCAACAGCTACTGCCTTTAATTATTTTTTTAAAAAGATTTCATTTATTTATTTGACAGAGAGAAACAGGTAGAGAGGAAACACAAGCAGGGGGAGTGCGAAAGGGAGAAGCAGGCCTCCCACCAAGCAGGGAGCATGATGCGGGGCTTGGTCCCAGGACTCCAGGATCATGACCTGAGCCGAAGGCAGACGCTTAAGGACAGAGCCACTCAGGCACCCCCAGTTCCTCCCTTTAAAGGTGGGGAAAATTGCTCAAGGCAATAAGGGTTTCGAGGAACCTAGGGGAACACCTCTCTGGTGGGGCTGCCCTGGGGTGAGTACCTGTAAGCATAATAGAATTCAGGACTGTTTTCAGACCAGCCCAGGCGCTTTGCTATTTTCTGGAGGTGACATTTCTTCCCAACGGCGGCCACATAACGTTCATTCTGGCTCATGAAATAATTATCCTTCACGCTAAACTCTGGGTCGCTGTGGATGATGCTCTCTTCCAAAGACAGAGAACAGAGGACTTAGAGACTGGAGTGAGGCTCCTGGCACCTTCTGATCTTTCCACCCTCTTGCCTTGTGGATGTGGAAAGGAAGTCAGACATTATTGTCATTTTATAGATCTAATGACTGAGCACCCGAGGTGGGAAGGTGACTTGCTCAAGGTTACAGAGCTATGCCGTGGCAGCATAATGACCAGCACCCAGGTCTTCTGCTGCCTAAGACTCTTCTATCCTTCAGATGGGCTCATTATGGACTTGTTAAAGATGTCCTTCCAGACCAAAAGAATGAATTGTTAACAGTAGAATTTTGAGAGCAAAATTTGTCACTTGAAGGTGTGGGACTGCTAGTGAAGGACTCTTCTTCCAAGAAAAGCATATGGGCACCAAGCAGAGGCTCCACTCACCAGCTCCCTCTTACCAACTTTCCTCCGGAGTGCAGTGTTCTGGGCCCCTCCATCCAGGATGTTGGTGAGCTCTTCCACGTTGAAGGACTGTAGGGACCTCTCACTCGCTATGTCGGGGTGCACTCTCCTGCTCCAGGTATCCTCCAGGGACACTCGGTGCACTGGGCTGCCCATCCTAGCCTGGAGCTGCCTGGATCCTGAGGAGAGATACTTCTGGCCTAGCTGCTCTGAGCCTCGGGTGGTACTGCTGACCTGTGTGCGGAGCAAGTGCCCAGCGCTGAGCATCAGCCAGGGGCTGCTCGGGGTAGGGAAGCACCTGCCCTGGAGTATGTGAGTGCCCCTGCACCCCCACTCTCTTCTTGGTGGCCACTCGCCAGGCCAGGCCTGCAGTAATTTCTGCGTAAATGGTAGTGCACTACCGTGTGTGTCGGTCGGGATTTGGACAGGATCGAATCCAGGGCTCGAGCTCTGGCCACTGTAGCCTGTACCGTAAGGGTTCCTCGGGGGGAATTCTCACAAAGTCACTTCAAGTCACACATGCACAAATATTTGGTGGCATTGAGTGTGTGTGGCCTCTAGGAGTTGGGCAGTCTGACCACAGAGCCAGGGGGCCTCGCTGAAGGGACCTGTGGTCTCATTCACCTGGTCCCCTGAGTCCTGGGCTCATTCAGCCCATTGCTGTGAGCCTTGAGAGGTACTGCAGAGCTGGGGGGAGGAAGCTTGCTTTTGGCCTGGGCAGTGTTCCCCAGGGAACCCTGTGTGTCCCCTGCAGCCAGGGTGGGCCTGTGTCCTCAGCATACCTTCCAACTCTCAGAAGCCCCTCTTCCTCCACAGCAAGGCAACCATCAGGTACGCTCCAGTGTACTTCTTGAATATCTAAAATTCATTTGTTCCATCCTCATGTCTGTCCCCTCCCCCTGCCCCATCTCTCACCTGGCCTCACTCAGTGTTTCTCTTGTCTGTTCTCCTGGCTGCCAGGCTGAGCTCTTCAATTGCGTCACATTGTGTCATGCCCCCCTCCCCTTGGAATTTGCCCTTGGCGCGCGCCCGCCCGCCCACGTGGTAGAGAGTCCAGGCTCCCAGCCCATCTGCCACCTCCCCCCACCTGCCCCTTGCCCTGGATCAGCTATGCCAGCACCGGGGGAGGGGGGCTTCCCCCCCCCATGTTCCTAGGGAGACCCAGCCCCCAGGGACCCCTCTTCCAGGGAGGCTTCCTGCCTGCTTCCCCTTCCTGGCTCACACCACCCCCCGCCAAGTGCCCCTGTGCTGGCCCACTGGGTGCTGTTAGAGTGGACAATAGGAACAATGCCTTATTTGCTCGAATGTTCCTTTCCCAAGTGCCTGGGTGGCCAGCTGTTCCTTGGATCCCACGCGTCTTGCTATCGGGAGGCACGCGGTCTGTCTTGCCCACAGGCAGCCACCAAAACCCTAGATACACTGCTGTTACTATCCTGTTTTACAGGGAGGTCAGCACGGGAAGGAAGAACACTCGTAAGGTCATGGAGCCACAAGCGGCAAGTGGGGTTTGTAGGCAGGCTTCCAAACCCATACCCCCTGAGCAGGTGGCAGGGCCATGGGGTGCTGACCAGGGGCCTGGCACGGTCAAGGAACCCCTCTCACCTGCGCCCTGGACCCCTGCAAGGCTGCCTAGCTGGCCTCCTGTCTTCCTGCTCCGCACCCCGCTGCTGCTGCCTCCTTGCTGTGCCTGGACACCCCAGGCCTCCCCCGCACCCCACCTCTGCCAGGTTGTATCCTCTGCCTCAATCTTATGGAACACTCTTTCCCTGGGGGTCCGCTTGGCTCCCCCATTACCTCTTTCCAAGTCTTTGCTCAATATCACCTTCTCGGTGAGGCCCACCCGAGGGCTCTCTTTAAAATCCCAAGTCTCCCTCCTCCAGCATTCCCAATCCCCTTCACTCTGCTCTACTTTTTCTCCTAACATATAAGATAATTTACTCACTTATATTCTTGTTTATTGATGTCTCCCCGACTACAGGGTAGACTCCAAGAGCTTGTCAAGTTATCCTAACACATAGCACAGGGCCTGGCCCCGGGCAGGGCCTCATAAATAAGGCTGGAATGAAATGAAATGAAAGCAAGCCGCACTAGGAGCGTGAGGAGGGTCTTGACTGAAGTGGTCCAGTCCTCAGGGGCCTACCCTCCGACTCCCTCCCCGGTCCCCCAGGCCAGCTCACCAGTCTCACCAGTGTCTGCTTGTGGGTAGGCCTGGCCTCTGGAGCAGGAAGCCTAGGTTTCCTATGGGTGGCCCAGCCCCTTTCTCCTCCCCTAGAGAGGGCTGGAACTTGGAAGGCAATGCCTGGCAAGCTCTCAGCTCCCAGGGGCCCCTGGCTCCCTCAGGTGGGTGTGCCCAGCCCTGCCAGTGCTGGGGTGCCTGGGGGTGGGGTGGTGGGGGTGGGGGCAGGGTGGTGGGGGGCACAGCTCTGGGAGTGTCAGCTGCTGAACCCCAGCTGGGTCTTCCTCTCTCCGCCTGCATACAAAACCAGGTCCCCAGAA
>PITA01002550.1:0-28286 GCA_004023965.1 Spilogale gracilis | reverse complement strand
GAGTGACATGTAATGTTGCAATTTCAGATTCTGGACAGTCTGCTGGGGCAGTATTTATGGGCACATGGGTGAGTGCTTAGATTGTAGGGGATGTACTGATTTCCATCCCTATTGTTAGGTCTAAGCACTGGGACCCAGCAGGAAGCGAAAACAAAAGGAAAACCTCTAGGAGCCCTCTGACCCTGGGAAGCATCCAGGCTGGGGTTGGGGGCGTTGCAGGAGGGATGAGCAGGAAAACCTGCATGGGCTACTTACAATCATTTCTAATGAGTTTTAGCTTTATGGAACTTAAAAGTTTCTTTCCCTGTCTTCCTGCCCCTGCTGTTCCCAGGCCTCCCTGCCTCTACCTGTCCAGCTCCCTTTCATCTTTCATCTCACCACACTGTTTTGGGAAGTCAGCGCAGTCTGGATCAGAAGCTCCAGGACCTGCTTTCTTAGCTCCAAGTTTTGGCCCCTTGTGGTGTAATACAAAACGCATCTATCTGGTCTTTGTCCCCAGTTCCTAGCACAGAACCCCTAAAAACCCTCGCAAGCTCCTAGTGATAAGACCACCTTTTTTTTTTTTTTTTTTAAAGATTTTATTCATTCATTTGACAGAAACACAACTAGAGAGGGAACACAGCAGGGGGAGTAAGAGCAGGAGAGGCAGGCTTCCCACAGAGCAGGGAGCCTGATGTGGGGCGCGGTCCCAGGACCCTGGGATCATGACCTAAGCCAAAGGCAGACGCTTAACGACTGAGCCACCCAGAAGCCTGATCACATCCTTTTTTATCTACAGCCGGGGGCCTTAGACAGCTTCAGGACCGGGCCTGCTTGCTGGAAAGACCAAGCCTTAATGGGAGGGGTTGGAATTCTCAGTTCTCCCCGTACACCGCCCCCATCCAGCCTCCAGGGAGGGGAGAGGGGGCTCCATTTTGAGCTTATCACCAGGGGTCAATGATTTAATCAGTCATGCCTAAGTAGTGAGACCTTGGGAAAAATCCCTCCACAACAGGGTTTGGGGAGGTTGGTGAACATGGAGGAGCAGAGAGGGCTGTGTGAGAAGTTCCATGTTGCCTCCATCCCCTCCTCCCTCGAGACCTAGTTCTCTACGTCCCTTCCCATTGGCTGCTGCCAAGTTGTATCCTTTATAGTCACCTGATAAACGTAAGTAAAGTGCTTTCCTGAGTTCTGTGAGTCATTCAGGCAATTTTTGAACCCAGGTTGGGGGCTTGTGGGAACTCTTGAATTTATGGCCAGTACGTTGGAGGTACAGGGGGCTCCTGGGATAGGCAGATGTGTCTGAGGTGGGGGCCGTCTTGTGGGGCTGATGCTTAAGCCTATGAGGTCTGCACAAACCCCAAGAGCTGGTGTCAGAGCTGAGCTGAATTGTTGAACACCTAGTCGGTGTTGGGAAATTGGTTGTTGGTGTGGAAAAACCACACGCTGATTATGTTAGAAAAAGGCACCACACTCTTGCCACACTCACCATGGTGGTGGGTATTTTTTCTTTAACTCTTGGTTTTTGTGTAAATCACCAATGAAAGCAAGGACTGTCTCCTCTTGGTCACCAACACAGTCCAGCTCCCAGACCAGGGTCTGGCCCCAGGTAGGTCCTCAACAAATACTTGGCAGATGAGTGAATAAACTCGGTTGACAGTGAAGGACTTTGGAGCTTTGGCATTGTTTTAAAAGGTGGGAGTGGGTGTGTTTGTGTGTCTACTCTATTTGCACACACTTGTATATGACAGGGGACCCAGATTCCTTTGGTGCCCTGCTGTGTACTTTGCTGGGTTTCCAGAGTGATCCTGGTTTTTCTGTAGCTTTTTTTTTTTTTTAAGATTTTATTTATTTGACAGAGAGAAACACAGCCAGAAAGGGAACACAAGCAGGGGGAGTGAGAGAGGGAGAAGGGAGGGAGAAGCAGGCCTCCTGCCGAGCAGGGAGCCCGATGTGGGACTCGATCCCAGGTCTCCAGGATCATGACCTGAGCCGAAGGCAGTCGCTCAACCAACTGAACCACCCAGGCGCCCATCTGTAGCTTTTCTTGATCTTTCCTGATGGATTCTTGTCCTGTGCGCCTCAGGAACTCAAGTTGTTAATATCCAAGAAGCTTAAAAGGCTCCCCACATGTGGTCCTTCTATGAAAGAGCTGCTCTGCAAGGTGAATGATTTTTCTCTTTCTGTATGTTTCTGTGCTAAAATCTGGCTTGCCTTGGGGTGCCCAAGTGCCTCAGTTGGTTAAATGTTTGCCTTTGGTGTAGTGATCCGAGGGGGCCCATGGCCCCTGAATGCCTGAATGTTTCTAGCAGCAATGTCCACAATAGCCAAACTATGGAAAGAACCTAGATGTCCATCAACAGAGAAATGGTTAAAGAAGATGTGATACACACACACACACACACACACACACACACAGTGGAATACTATGCAGCTGTCAGAAAACAAAACCCTGCCATTTGCAACAACGTGGATGGAACTAGAGGGGATTATGCTGAGTGAAATGAGTCAATCAGAGAAAGACAATTATCATGTGATCTCTCTGTATATGAGGAATTTGAGAGGCAGGGCAAGGGGTCGTTGTGGGGGGTAGGGAGGGAAAAAGTGAAACAAAATGGGACCAGGGAGGGAGACAAATCATAAGAGACTCTTAATCTCAGGAAACAAACTGAGGGTTGCTCGGGGTGGTAGGGAGAGAGAGTGGCTGGGTTATGGATATTGGGGAGGTTATGTGCTATGGTGAGTCCTGTGGATTGTATAGGACTGACGATTCACAGACCTGTACCCCTGAAGCAAATAATACATTATATGTTAATTAAAAAAAAAAAAGTCTGCCTTTGGCTCAGGTCATGATGCCAGGGTTCTGGGATCGAGTTCCGCATCAGGCTCCTTGCTCAACAGGGAGTCTGCTTCTCCCTCTGCTCCTCACCGTGCTGGTGCTCTCACTCTTGCTATGTCTCTCTAAAATAAATACATAAGACCTTAAAATAAAATAAAATTTGGCTGGGCTTATGCTTAGCATTAGTACCCGTTTGCCTCTGATGGTTGCTCGCTGAGTAATATTTTGGAGCACCTGTAACACATCGGGTCCTGCTCAGGGTAGGACCCAGCATGGAACTCGGTCTCCGTGAGCGGGGGTGGGATGTTTACAGGTTCCCTCTCCTCCACTGCATGACAACTCTGGGAGGTCGGGTGCCTCTCTTCAGTTTGCAGAAGGGGAAACACACCCAAAGAGGCGTTTGCACAGTGAGTATGGTGCAGAACTGGAATTTGAACCTCGTGTTCTGGCGCTTTTCCCATATGTACAAGGTTGGGAAAGAAGTCAAGAGAGCTGGAGCCCCTGTTTTGCCGGGACTTCCGAGATGTGGTGACTCTGGACAGGTGTCCTCTTCCCCCAGGCCTTGGTCTCCCCATCCATGATGACGGGTATCTCCTCACACCTCCTCACGGTGGCGTCACACTTTAAAAATCTTTAAAAAAGTTTTTAAAAATAATATTTAAGTAATCTCTGCATCCTACATGGGGCTCGAACTCATGACCCCAAGATCAAGAGTCACATGCTCTTCCGATGGAACCCACCAGGCACCTCGCCAGATGCTCCACCAGACATTTTACATTTGTTAACGCTGTCCTCCCAGCTACCTGTGAGGCTGGTACTCTGGGAACCCTCAGTTACCAGACGAGAAACTCAGAGATGTTTGGTGAGCGGCAGAGCTGGACCCTGGCCACCCCACCTCCCAATAGAATCGCATGTCTGACTTTGTAGCCTGAACTCACAGTCATGCTGGGCCCCCTGTCAGGATGGTGGGGGGGAGGGAGAGAGAGGAACTTCGATCCTTTGAAAAGAGCCAGGCCCTAGGGCCAGGCGTTTTGCGTCTGGTCTCTCATGTTGTGGAACCTGCCAGGCAAACAGTAGATGCTCGATGCATGTTTCTCTCCTTTCCGCTCCTTCCCTGAACTTCTTGGGCCAACGGCAGGCCTGTGAACCTCAGTATCCCACTGGCCACAGTCTTGTCTGTCCTCTTCCTCCTCCTCTTCTTCTTCTTTTTAAAAGATTTTATTTACTTACTTGACAGAGAGAAACACAGCTAGAGAGGGAACATAAGCAGGGGGAGTGAGAGGGAGAAACAGGCTTCCCACAGAGCGGGGAGCCCCATACGGGTCTGAATCCCGGGACTCGGGGACCATGACCTGAGCTGAAGGCAGATGTTTAACGACTGAGCCACCCAGGCGCCCCTGGCCCCTGGTCTTTTCTGAAGTGGTGAGTGGGCTGGGCCTGGGTTCTTCTTTCTGGAGGCCAGTCTGCCAGATTGGGGAAGAAGGAAGGAGGGAGGCCCCAGCGCCTCCGCTTGCTTGCAGGATGTTTCTGGTGACAGATGGGAAAACTCGAATGTGGGTGCTTTGCAAAAACAATCCTGCATCCTCCACCAGCCAGTGCTGCTAGGACAAATGTGCGAGGCCAGTCAGGCAGACGTGGGTTTGTGGGTTCGCAGCTCGCTTCCCACACCAGCTGCTGGTGTGCCTTTGGGGAGTGGCTTGGCCTCTCTAAACTTTGGATTCCTCACCCGTAAAATGGAGGCAATGCCACTCCTGGGGGCATTCAATGAGAGAATTCGTAGAAAGTATAAATAGCCCAGTCGCTGGCACAGATGCCAAATAGTAAGTATGGGTACCATTTTCTGTGTCACAGATGTGGAAAGTGTGGTCCAGCAGGTTTTCTGGACCTGCGATAAGTAGTGATTGTCAGAGTTGGGGACTGACTACAGGTCAAGGCAAGGATAACCATCTTTATGGGGCAAGCCTAGAGTCAGCCTTGTGGTGGGGAATTAGCATCTCAAGTCTCCAGCTCCGGTTCCTCAACGCTGAGCTTCAGCTCCGGGTCCCATGTGAAGCCCCGCCCTTTGAGGGGCGGAGCCCCAGCTCACTGAGCTCTTGCTGGGCAGCCCAGGGGAGTCATCAGGGTCCTTCACTGGGAAATCCTGCTCATCTCTCTAGGAGTCCTTTCTGAGAAGTAGGTGGACACTAAGTATCCTCTCTAGGTAAGCACCTGGACCATTATCAGCCCAGAAAATTGATGGCCATGATGAGGGCAATGGGCCGCAAGGAGGTAGGGGTTCTGTTCTTGGGAGGCCCAGCAAAAGGGGCATTTGTGTGGAAGGGCTTGGTGGGAGCAGGGTGGCTGGGGCTTGATGGGTCTGTGGAGGGAGGTAGTGAAACACCAGATTCTTTAGGTTATGACTCAGCCAAAGTTCCAGTCCTACAGGGGACAAGCATCCCACTTTGATGGTAGATTGTAACCTGTTGGATGGTCCCAGAGACTGGTTGACTTTGGAGGGGCGGGGGTATAATTTTCCTCACCTCAGAACTCACATCAGGCTATGTTGGCCTGAGTCTGTTTTTATGGGTAGAGGCCCGATCCCTGAAGTTCAGACAAACAGAAGGTTAAACAGGTCATCGAATCTCATGGCCAAAGGTCAGAGTAGCACAGGGTCCTCGTCTTTGCCCTTCTTCAGAGCAAGACCTAGCTGTAGTGGAGAAAACGTACCCTTTGCAGACAGAGGGCTGTGTGGGAATCTTGTCTTTCCCCAGACATTGTGTTGTGACTTCTGGTAAGTCTTTTGATTTACCTAAATGTTGATTAGTCTGCAAAATAGTGAGAATGACATGGTATTGTTATGGGTGGTGACACTGCTGACCTTTCATAAGTGTGGTGACCATAACTGACACACCCTCACAACTTCTGGAACACCTGGGTTGGTATTGGCAAATGTAAGCAGAATCAGCCCAAGTCCCTGCCCTCCTGGAGCTCGGAATCCGTACCTTCCCTAGTGAGGTGAGGCTGCCCAGCCAAGGCTCCGGGGTTCCGAGGGCTCGCTACATATGTGGGCTACATATGCAGAATCAGGGAGGGAGGTCCCCTTCACCTCCTGAGGTCTTCTCTCTGTCTCCCAGTCGTGCATTTAGGGCCCATCTGCCATTGAAGAGGGTTCTCCCCAAAGCCAGACTGGGACTTGTGGTCTGGCAGGTGTGGGGGGAGAGGGGTGCTTGCGGCTCTTGGTTCTCCATGTAGGGCAGAGTCTGATGTCAGGGCTCCTTTCCTTCTCCAGGATCCCCAGGACTTGGCGATGACCTTGGAATGTTCTAACTCCCTGGATGCCCACAGAATGGCGAGTAGGAGCCACGCAGCTCCAATGTGGGTCCTGTAGGTACAAGTGCCGGCAGGCCCAGGTGTGTGGACAATAGCCCAAGAGGCCTGAGGAAAGCTTCTGGAGCAAAGTGACAGCTCTGGTCCTGGGGTGGGGGCGGGGGAGTGGATTGTGGAGGAAGGATGCAGGTAGGCGATGGCAGTGGGAGGGGCTGAACCTGGGAGGAGACTGGGGGTGATGCAGCGGGAGAAGGGCCTTCTCATTTATTTGTTCATTCAACAAACATGAATTGAGCACCTGTTCTGTGCCTGGAACCCCATGCCCTACTTGGCCACTGTCTTTTCTCAAAGCCATGAGTGGGATGGGACTGGATTCTTTTTTTTTTTTCTTTTTTAAAGATTTTATTTATTTATTCGACAGAGAGATCACAAATAGGCAGAGAGGCAGGCAGAGAGAGAGGAGGAAACAGGCTTCCTGCTGAGCAAAGAGCCCGACACGGGCCTCGATCCTAGGACCCTGAGATCATGACCTGAGCCGTAGGCAGAGGCTTTAAGCCACTGAGCCACCCAGGCGCCCGGGACTGGATTCTTGTACCTGGGACCCAGTCTGCCAGAAATTGGCACAGGCCAGGCCACCTGCTGGCAGGGAAGGTGGAGGGAGGATGGCCATTTGGGATTCAGCAGGAAATGAGACAGACATCTCTGCCCTCATGGAGCAGATAGTATTGCTAAGTATTGCTAGGGGAGACACAAGGTAAACAAGGAAGATATGTATTTGATGGAGGAAAAATAAGATGGGGAAAAAAGGATAGGGAGTGTGTACGGGATGTCAGGATTCAGGCGAGTCGATCACGGAGGGCCTCGTTTAGAAAGAGCATATGTAGAAAAGGGCCTAAAGATTGTGGGGTGAGGACTGTTTGTCTCTCTGAGGGAAGAAGGTGAAAAGGCACCTCGTGGGATGTGGGATGTGAGGAGGCTGGGCTGGCTGTGTGAGGAAGGAGGAGAGAAGAAGGTAGAAGGCCAGAGGTGAAGAGGGAGCCGGACAGGCGGGGCCTTCCGGGTGGCAGGAAGGCTGTTATGGGGGAGTGGGGGCATGGGAGGGCTCTGGGCAGAGGAGGCTCAAGACCTGCCTTCATGTTTACGGCTCACTTTGGCTGTTCTCTTGAGAATAGACTGTAGGGGGCAGGGCAGAAGCCGGGAGACCAGTGAGGAGGAGGCCACAGCAACAATCTAAACGTTTTGTTTCTGACTGTGCCCCCAGCACAGGGCACGCTTCCTGGCACGGAGCAGGCACTCAGCAAATCCGTACTGAATGATGTGTGAATTAAGGGCGCCCAAATGCCAGTGCTCAGGCTGGCGCGTGGGCTGTGTGGAGAAGATACGGAGAAACAGATCTCGGGCAGTGCTGCTGGCGATCGGAATCCAGTTGGTTTCTTTCTTTCTTTTTTTAAAAAAGTTAATTATTTTTAAGATGTATTTATTTCATAATACGTGTGTGTGTGTGTGTGTGTGTGAGTGTGTAAGGGGTGGGGGAGGAGCAAAGGGAGAGGGAGAGAGAATCTTCAAGCCACCTCCCCACTGAGCATGGAGCCACGACCCTGCGATCATGACCTGAGCTGAAATCAAAAGTCAGATGATGCTTAATCGACTAAGCCACCCAGGCGCCCCTCCAATTGGTTTCTAATGGGAAAGAGGAATCTGGATTTTCAGTACAGTCTGCTGGTTATTCTAGGCATTGGGGCTGGCTTTCTGTGTCAGGAATACTCTGGCTGCAAGTAACAGAGACTGGCCAACAATAGCTTAAACAAAGAGGGTTTTCTTTTTATTTATAAGAATTCTGGGGGCACCTGGGTGGCTCAGTTGGTTAAGCAACTGCCTTCAGCTCAGGTCATGATCCCGGAGACCTGGGATCGAGTCCCACATCGGGCTCCCTGTTCGGCGGGAGGCCTGCTTCTCCCCCTCTCACTCCCCCTGCTTGTGTTCCCTCTCTGGCTGTGTTTCTCTCTGTCAAATAAATAAAATCTTAAAAAAAAAAAGAATTCTGGAGAAAGATGGTAGCTGGCATTGGTCTGGTCAAATGATGACAGGGTCAGTGCTCTGAGATTCTCTTGGCTTTTTCCTCATGGTAGCAAAATGGCTGTTGTGGCTCCAGGCATCACATCCCTCATCAAGGCAGGAAGAATGGAGGGGCAGGGAAGTGTTACCTATGTCTGCCTCATTCATCAGAAAAGCATAAACATTCCCAGAAGCCCCTGTAGACTTCCTCTTAAATTTCACTGGCCATACCTGGTTACATGTCCTCCCAAGCTGCAAAGGAGGCTGGAACAGTGGGAATTGGGATTTACAACCTCCATAGTGGGAGGCAGCTAGAGAGAACGGGAGTGGATGTGGGTGGTTGCCACGACTCCTCATCTCCATGGCTTGCCGCCTCCATGGAGCACCTCTGGGGACCATGGAGAGAAATCTCAGCCATCTTCTCGGAGGGGCCTGCTCCATCCCAGATGCTTTGTCTTGTTTCTTTTCATATGTCTGAACAACACACAGACTTTAAGGGGGAGACTTCTTTGGAGAAATGGTGGTCTTTATTTGGAGATTGTGCTTTAGGATTGCTCTCCCCAGCAGACATCTAAAATAGCATTACCACATTCTCACTAAGTCACAGTCAAGAGCCTTTTAGAGCCTGGCTTACACACATACACACACACACACACACACACACACACACATATGCACACACATGCACGCACACATGTCTATTTACATCTATAGACAGCATGTCTATTTACACTGGCAGGCACCAGGAAAAAGGCAACATCTTTGGTCATCCTCAAACCCTTCAGTTAGGGGTTAAGACCAGGATGACCCTTTTCCTGCTGAACGTCCCACGTTTGGTCCGCAAATAAAATAGCATTCCAGCAGCTTCTTTTTCTGGCCGTTTTTTTTTGGGTGGGGGAGTGGCGGTGAAAGGAAATGCTTTTCTAGCACTGCCCTATCATCCTAAATGATGGGTTTGCAAAGCCAGAGGGCAGGGATTTTATTTTTCATGGGGCCGGGAAGAAACCGGCCTGGTTTATTCTCTAAATCTTTAACAATGGGCTAGAAGCAAAAAAAAATTGAAACGTGTTCTCATGTGGGGAGGGATTTTTGAGGAGGAATGAGTGAATTCACTGGAGCTGGCTCAGGTGGTGGAAACCAGGCAGGGACTGGGTTCAGGGGCTGGAAATGGGGACTCAAAGGAGCCTGTCTTTCGGGGTAGCGGTGGAGTCTTCAAACCACTGCTCGTATTTCCAGAAGTGCACTGGAAATCACTATATATTTGTTCTCCATAGGCTTCATGAAGAAGTAAAATAAAAAAAAATTTTTTTTGGCTAGAATTGCATCGGAACGAAGGGGTAAGAAAATGTAGATTGGCAATGATATACCTCTCCAGTGGCGATAGCAATTACGTAACAGACATATTTTGCTGGGCAAATGTCTTCCCAGGCCTGGGGGCCCTGGAATGGGGTGGATGTTTGAGAGCCCTTGGGGCTGCAGAGGCAGGGTGGGGAATCCCCAGGGCAGAGGTGGCTTCAGGGATGATGTTTCCAGTATTTATTGTCCCTGGCTGCTTCCAGTGTGGTCCTTAGAGCGGTTTAGATGGAGCTGGTTAGAAATGCAGACTCTTAGCCCCACCCCAGATCTACTGAAGCAGAATCTGTACTGTAACAAGATCCCCAGTGATTTATAGGCACAATCAAGTTTGAGAAGCGCTGTTCTAGACTTCTGGGAGCAGGAAGACCGCAGCCCTGGTTAGGTGTGGTTATAAGGCCGGCACAGGGAGGCCATGGACAGGAGAAAGCAAAGGCGTGGGTGTGGGGGAAGCTGGCAAACCCTAGGAAGCTCTCCTTGTGAGTACTGGCTGAAGTCTGGCGGCCCTGAGGCTGCCTTCTGAGCTGCCCCGTCCTTCCTGCCGGCTGCTCTTGAACCTTATTCCCCTCAGCTGGCTTTCAGGACAGGTGTTCTGAGATGCTCTACTTTGCTGCCCCCTACCAGGCTGCAGAGGAAACCACGGGAAGTTTTTTAGAGAGCAGGGAGTGGGCTGTCCGGAGAAGCAGGGCGCAGTAGGGCCTGGGCAAAATGGAGGGCTGGTCGGGCCAAAGAGGGGCCTTTCTCTCCTTCCCAGTTCTGCCAGAAAAATCTCAGCAGAGCTCAGAAGCTCTTTCCAGGAGAGGTGCCTTGGGAAATTTCTCTCGGCAACCTTTTGGAGCAGAAGCGGTGAGTGCTCAGAAGGAAAAGCCTGGGAACTTAGGGGCCCCTGGCTTCTTGGTGCATGGGAGGGAGGGCCCAGGTCCTCTGGGGGCATTTTCACAAGAGCAAGCGTGAACATCACAGTGGCCCCAGGCTGGGGGCCCAGGACTGCCAGGTGCAGAAGGGCTGGAGGCAGGCACGGGGGGCTGGGGGCCAGGGAGCCAGGGGGCAGGTGGGTGCCGGGGCTGGGCTGCTCAGGCTGGAGAGGCTGGAGGTCAACAACCCCACCCTACAGAGCTCTCTCTTCACTGGTGAGCGTGGCGATTCTCCGCAGGTTTTCCCTGACTTTGATAAATTCGGGGGCATGGTCCTCTTCCTTTTCTGGAGGTTTTTCCAACTAAAGGAGAGACAGAGCAGAGGTGTGAAGTGGGGCGGGGGGCTGGCTAGGGGGAATTCCTATTCCCCAAACCATAATGTTTGGACCAGGGATCCTCTCTGAGGAAAAAGAACTGGGGATCAGTTTTGCCACCAGCCTGGTAGCTGGGGTGACAAAGCATGAGACTAAGTTTTCCCAGTGAAGCTGGTGCAAATGGCTTGCCTTGGCTGGGGCCACGGGTTCCTCATCTCTAAAATGGGAACGCCATCTGGCTTGCAGGGCAGTAGTGAGAATGAAATCAGGATCAGCATGTGATAGATTGGGCTGATGAGGGAACTGAGGTTCAGAGAGGGGAGGCCACCGGCTCAAAGTCACACAGCCAAGTGAGTGGCAGAGGGAGGACTTAGGCTAGTGGTGGACTGCTGGTTGAGTCCTCATTTGGCGTCATTTCATCGCTCTTGCCAGCTGCGGCCAAGTGCAGGGCTCCCCCCACCCCTACCCCAGCCTGGGGCCAGGAGACAGTCCTGGAGGAGGCTGAGGCCAAGCCTGGGTATTCCCACCCACCTGGTTCAGCCTTTGCTGCCGTCTCAGCAGCTCCTGTTCAAAGGGGCACTGCAGCCTCTTGGCCTCTAGCTCTTCCTTCTTCTTCTTGATGAGCTGGTTCCGTCTGCGGTGCTCCAGGACCCGCTGTAGCTCTGGCTTGCTGTCCACGCCTAGGCCCCTGGGTGGGGGGAGCCGTCAGGAGACCCCAGCGTCCCCCAACCCCAGTCTTAGGGCTGCATGCCGTAGTGACACCAACTTATACCACTGTGTGGAACAACCCCTCCCGGCAGCCCCAGGAGGCTGTCCCATTCCTGTCCCCTCATACGGAGCCAGGAAATGAGGCTCCTAGGACTGAAGACACCAGTCCAAGTCACAGCTGCGAGGGGGCTGAGCGAGGATTTGTCTGCAGGCTGTGTGATGGCAGAGACCAGGTTTTATCTGCTTCTGGTTGTGTGCTCAGGGTAAGTTTCTAGACGTGGATTTGCTGGGTCAGCCTCTTTGAAAAGATTTTGGATACATATTGCCATCTGCCCCTTAGAAAAGGTTCTCTAATTTATACTCTGTCATTAGTGTATAAAAACATCTATTTCTCCCCATGGTCTCCGTCCAGCTTTCTTGTATTTGAGAATCTGCCAGGCAAGAAACAATATCTGGTTTTCATGCATGTTTCTCTGATTCTTAGTTACATGGAACAACAGCCTTTGAGATGTGTACCCGTCATTCACATTTCTTTTTTTGTGAACTAACTATGCCTGTCTTTGTTCATTTTTTCCCGTATGGGTTTATAAGGGATAGGTATATATTTTTGTGTGTGTTTTATATTGCGAATATTTCCCTGATTTGTCTTTAAGCTTTTGTTTTTTCTGTGGTGTTGGTGTTTTTTGGCATTAAAAGGGATGACTCTAAAAAACATTCGGAAAAAATACACATGATAGACTAAGCAAGAAAAAAAGAACCCACTGAAGATAGAAAATGACACCTGCTGGAAGGTCTTGAACAGAGCTGAAAATAGAATGAGAATCCTAGCCCTGCCAATGCCAGAATGTGCCAGTAGGGGGAGCTGCAGAGGCGCGGCCGCCTTCCTCTGGCTAGCCGGCTAGGAGCTATTTCCCAGGCCTCCTCCACATTCCCTCTGTTATGGAGTCCTGGCCCTGCCACCTCAAGCCTGTCTCTTTCATTCCACTCCTGGTCTCCCTGCTCTCCTCAGGCCCCTTTTTTGGATTGTGACACCTCTGCTTGAGACCCTTTGCAGGTCAACACATCTCTGGTCAACCTCAAAGTCAATGCTGCAAACACCCCTGAGCTACTAGTGTTTCCTGTCTCTTCGCACATGCTCTTCCCTTTGCTGGGGACATACTTGCTTCCACCAGCTGATGCCCACCTCCTAGTCTGGCTGACTCCTGCCCACCCTTCAGGCTTCAGCTGAGGCATGCGCTCCCCCTGGATGTCACTGGGGACCACTCCCAGGTGCATCCTCTGAGCTCCTAGGCCCATTTACATCCTCATCATAGCATGCGGTTATGCATCCATCCCACTGTGAGGGCAGGAAGTGGGTCCCACTCCTTCTTGTACTGCAGGTCTGGACACCATGCCTGGCACATAGTAAGTGCTCAGTGAATGTATGTGGAGGGTAGGCATGAGTGGGTAGCTGGGAGGGAGAGCAGGGCTTGTGGGGGCCACCGGGAACTAGACCTCACAGTTTCTGTGGGTGACTGTGGGGCACCCTCAGCCATCCTCAGCCTCCAGGAGACCCAGCATGACCACTAGCCCTGCCTTCCACAAGGGGCACCTCTGCGAGGCCCAGCACGCCTAAGGAGATGCTTGCCAGGTGGAGGCAACCGAGCTCTGTTCCCACCTTCTGTGGTTCATGAGCAGCTCTCGGTGCAGCTCCTGGTGGCTCCGGGAAGCCTTCACAGGGTTCAGCAGCTTCTTGGGCTTGATGAGCTCTGGGTTCCATTCTCTGTATTCAGGCCGGGCCATCAGGCCTCCAATGTCCGCCCGCTCCCTCTGGATCTCCGAGTACATCGAGGCTGTAGAGACAGGTGAAGGTGGGGGGTTGGTCAGAATGGGGTCCACAGTCTCACCCACCCCTGTGGGGCACAGCTGAAGTCTCCCTGTGTTAGATGGACTTGAGCCATCTGTTGCCGTGCAGCCCTGGGCAGACTATCTCTCCTTCTGAGGTTTGGTCTCCTCATTCGTGAGATGGAAATAATTGAACCCGTGCACAGGGTTGTTGTAAGGATTGGAGATGCTGTTTGTAAGGTGGGGTGTGGGGGTGAAATGATACTGGGGTACAAAATATGGGTTGACACATGCATATATTTTTGGCCGGACTTCGGAGAAAACCGTATCTATGAAAGGAATTATGTTTGAGTTTTTTGTTTTTCAATGAGCTTTAATCAGTAAAAGAGAAGGTACTTAAAAAGAGCAAGTGTGCATTTTTTTAAGATTTTACTTATTTATTTGATAGAGAGATCACAAGTAGGCAGAGAGGCAGGCAGAGAGAGAGGGGGAAGCAGGCTCCCCGCTGAGCAGAGAGCCTGATGTGGGCCTCAATCCCAGGACCCTGAGATCATGACTTGAGCCAAAGGCAGAGGCTTTAACCCACTGAGCCACCCAGGCGCCCAAGTGTGCATTTATTAAGTTGGGATGAACACAAGTGATTAAAAGGAAACTTCACCCCCTATTGTCCAGTTTCCCTCTCCATCATTCCAAATTCTGTGGAAGCATCTAGCTTTTCAGTTTTTCCAGATCAAAGAGGAGATGAAGTTCCAGAATGGCTATGTGCCTAATTACAGAGTGATGGTTGTCATCTTTAATGCAATGGCTGGCTTCTTTTCTTTTTTTTTTTTTTTAAGATTTTATTTATTTGACAGCAAGAAACACAGCTAGAGAGGGAACACAAGCAGGGGGAGTGAGAGAGGGAGAAGCAGGCCTCCTGCCGAGCAGGGAGCCCGATGCGGGGCTCGATCCCGGGAAGGCAGTCGCTTAACCAACCGAGCCACCCAGGCGCCCCAGATGGCTGGCTTCTTGATGGCCTCACTCCACCACAGCACCTCAAAATTAGTCAATTTACTTGAAATTCAGGCAGAAGGGCTCCCCCTTCTTACAAGCTGGTTGCAATGCCCCAAAGCAAACTTCTGTGTGCACGCTCCTGTGTGTGTGTGTGTGTGTGGGGGGGTGTTGGAGAGGGAGAGAGAGCCAGAGAAAGGAATACTTCTTTAAAAATCTCTAAGGGGCGCCTGGGTGGCTCAGTCGTTAAGTGTCTGCCTTCAGCTCACGTCATGATCCTGGAGTCCGGGGTGTGGGGATTGAGTCCTGCTTCGGGCTCCCTGCTTAAAAAAAAAATCTTAAAAAAAAAAAAGTCTCCAGGGGATGACACAGCCTGGCCATTCTTTTAGTGCAAACTGAGGGGTTGGTTCTGCTACCATCCTGAATCCTGCCTTTCTGAGGTTGATCTTCTACTATATGCCAAACACTGGCATAAACAGGAGTTTTTCAAGTAAACTATCAAGGCATGGTGGTGTGTGCGAAAACCTGGATGTAGGCAATAGCTCAATGGGGTTCGAAAATGCAGGAGGGAGGGGGGTGGTACGGTGTAAACCGCAAGGTGACATGTCAGGGAATGTTGGCATCAAAGGGGAGATTATGTTTTACAAGTGGTGGCTCCCCGGACACATGTTTGGCATTTCTATTATTACCCATTGCAGAATGTTGTTTGGAGGATTAAGTGAGATCACATTTGTAGAGGTGCTGTGTAAACTGGAAAAAAATGTTAATTATTACAAGATATTTTGGAAGTAGCCAGATGAAGTGTCAGAGCTTAAAACATATCTGATATTTTTTTTCTTGAATTCACATTCTTGGATCTGTTTCTAAAATGAGAATTCTAGGGGCGCCTGGGTGGCTCAGTTCGTTGGGCGACTGCCTTCGGCTCAGGTCATGATCCCGGAGACTCGGGATTGAGTCCCGCATCCGGCTCCCTGCTCGGCGGGAAGCCTGCTTCTCCCTCTCTCGCTCCCCCTGCTTGTGTTCCCTCTCTGGCTGTGTTTCTCTCTGTCAAATAAATAAATAAAATCTTTAAAAAAAATAAAATGAGAATTCTAACTAATCCCCTTCTCTTTCTTTGTAAGGCTGTTTGTTTTCAGGTTCTATCTTTCCCAAACTCCTTGGTTTTTAAACATTGTGGCCATATTTGATAAAAAATGGGCACTTGAAAAACAGTTGGCTGTATTAGTACCCTCTTCTTTTAAAAATGTGGACATTTCCCCCTTTTTAAAGTAAACTCTACACCTAACATGGGGTTTGAACCCATGACCCTAAGATCAATAGTTGCATGCTCTACCAACTGACCCAGGCAGGCACCCCTAAAATGTGATATTTTCTTAGTCTGCAGGCTTACGTTGTCTGGGAGTCAATGCATTAGAATACCTGAGTCAGACTGGAGTTTGGGGAATGTTTTTTTCCCTTCTGCTGCCTAGTCTCATGACCAAGTCCCACCAAATGTTTTTCTGAGTGGTTTTCAGCCATCCTCTTTACTCTCTATGTGCTCAGCTCTCATCTTATCCAGTCCATTATCATACCACACTTAAATAACTGCTGCATCTTAGTTATTGATCCTGCCTGTAGTCCCTTTGTGTCCCAAACCTTCCATAATGTTATAATTTTCATCAGTCACACCATCTTTGACTAACTGTATTGTACATTACCAAAGCCATAAGGCAGGAAACAAATAAACTGTATAATAGGAAAGGAGAAGGCAGAGGTAATTGGCTTAGGGTACCACGACATACCCAGAATTCCCAAACGGATGAACAGAAAAATATTTGGAACGAATGAGAGAATTCAATGATGTGGCCAGATACAAAGTAAGTACACAAAACCTGAGAGTTCCTGCATAACAGTAATGACCATTGAGAACATCCACAATAAAGTTTTCATTCATTCTACAATATGTTTTCAGTTCCTACAGTTTGCCAGGTTTCGTGGTAGACACTGGACACAGAGGCAAACTAAGCAAACAAGGTTCCTGCCCTCACAGAGCTGACTTTCTGTTAGGGATGCATCCAGTAAACACGTACACAAACCCATCAAAACAAATGATTGCGAATTGCCAGGAGCCACTGAAGGAACCAGGGGAGGGTTGGGATAGAGACTAACAGGAGGACCCATCTTCAGCCAGGTGCCCTGGGAGGGTCTCTTTGAGGAGGTGCCATTTCAGAACTGAGGATTGAGGAGGAAGGAGGCTGTTTGGAGCAAAGGGAAGGAGGAGCCCGTGTGACTCATGTACCTTGAACAAGCTCGGTCTGTTCAGGGAACAAGCTCGGTCTGTTCAGAGTGGCGTGAGTAAGTGACAGGGAGAGTGTTTGGTGTGAGGGTGGACGGGTGGGTTCAAGTCAGGGAAAGAGAATCTTATTCGATTTTTTAAAAGGCCATTCTCTGTGTGTATGTGGAAAAACCGTCAGCAGGTTTTGGGAAATTCTTATATAAAACTTTGGTTCCTTTGACTTCCAGTGGGCACTCGCTGTCTCTCCCTCCGGTTAAATTCCAGAGGAAAAACATCTGATTGGCCAGGCTGAGGCTCTTCACCCCATAGGTTAGCAGCCAGCCAATGGGGTGACTGCCCCGGGGCCAGGCCCCCCCACCGCCATCGCCGTACCCTTTCCACTGAGTCCCTGCCAGGAAGAGGGACCCTGTATGCCTGTATGCATTTAGCCAGTGCTGCACCTAGGTCAGACCAGTGACCAGCTCTGGCTCCAGGCCTTTTTACTTTAATTTGGAAAATGAAATCTGCATGTTGCTGGCGGGTTTGGGGGTGAGGGCGGGGAGGTGGTCCTCCTGAGGCCAGGGTAGTGTGGTAGTTCAGTCAGGGACCCTGGTTCTTCAGACCAAAACCGCAGGGTGGGAAAACCGCTGTCTTTGCCAGCTCCAGAAATGACACGTGTGAGATCTGTGGACACATGTGTGGGGGTCCTCCAGGGCTCAGCCGCTAAGCCAGCCTTCCTGCCTTTTCGTTTAAATAAAAGAGGCCCCTCTCCCCCCCAGTAGAAGAGCCTCACATAGATGCTGGAAAGACAGGGGCCAGCCAGATGCTAGGCCAAGAAAACCTGAGCAGAGGTGGGGTCCAATCCCAGGGCTGCTCTGGCCAGATCTCGCAGGCAGCTGGGGCATCCTGAGAGATCAGAGACTTTCAGGGAAGTGGCCATGATGGGGGCAGAGTGTGAGGTCCCCTCTGAAAAGACAAAGATGGATGCCCAAAGGAATAGCTGGCAGAGAAGAGGAACAGGCCAAAGGAGGGGGGAAGTTAAAAGGCTAGTGAATATCTTTCACTCCTTGTCAAAGAAAGGCAGAATGAAGGTTAGGTGTACAGACACTGGAGCCTTGCTGACCTGGATTTGAATGTTGGCTCTGCCCCTTCTTAGCCTTGGGCAAGTTTACCTCTGCTCTTCAGCAAGAATCCACAGACTAAACCTTTGGACCAAATTCAACCGCTTTGGAACACAGCCATGTCCACTCATTACTTGCTGTCTTCATGGCTGGTTTCTGCTAGAACAGCAGAGTCGAAAAGGTGCAACAGCTTCTCTTGCTCAGCATCCTTGTTCATGAGGGTTCTTGCAAAATAAACGAGGGGATACTTGTTTGGTGCTTGACAAGTGCCTGGCACAGAGTTGAAGACTCTGGTCTTTTATTCAGGCAGCCAAATACAGCAAGGCAGGTTGTGCACTGCACAACTCTGGGGCTTCAGTCCTGTAAATTCAACTGTGAGTGGAGCCCCTGGAGTTGCAAAGTTGGCCACCCAATTAGCTGTTATTAACAATTACTAATAAACCCCAGTCCTAGGATGGAGCTTTCTTATCCTCTTTAAAAACTGCAACTGATTTAATCAGTGGCCCTTCATCCTGGCTACGTTTTGGTATCTCCAGAGGAAGTTTTAAAAATACCAATGCCTGAGTGGCACCCCAGGGATTCTGATGTCATTGGCTGGGGAGGGCAGCCTGGCCTTTGGGATTTTAAAAAGCTCCCCAAATGATTCCAATAGTCAGGCAGCTTTTTAAACCATGGAGTTATTAAAAAAAATCAATCTGCTTTGGCCTGAGTGATTTCAGCTGACTGGTTGACCTGGCTACGGTGGGCAGGTGTGGTTAAGGTCATAGTTCTTAGCCACTGGGTGACCTTGGATGGGTTTTAACCTTGAGGACCCTCCTCCTTTATAAAATCATGATGCCATGAAGACGGGATGAGTTGAGGGGGGCAGGTGCAGCTGGTAGGTGACAGCTAAACTGAGTGTCTTGCATGACTACAGATGGGCACATAATTCTCACTTACTCTGCAGACTGTGGGACTGACTTCCTTTTTGGGGGCAGGGTGGGGTCGGTAGTAAAAGGTCACGGGAGAGATTGGGAGCTTCTCCCTAGGTTCTTCTCTGTTTCTGCTGATAACCCAAGAGGTCCCACAGCTCCTCCCCAGGAGCTCTGCAGACACCAGCCGCACACCAGGCAAGGCTCAGCTGGGGTCCCTAACTGCCCCCAGGGTGAGCCCACCAGCTGCTGGGGTGTGCGTGGCTGATGTTAGGGTGGTGGCCTTACCCTGAGTGATGGCCGCCACCCTGCAGCAGGAGAGCAATGAGGAGAGACTGAAGGGAAGCAGCAGTGGTGGAGACCCAGGCCCCTGGGTCCTGAGCTAAGGGCTTAACGTCCTCCGTCTGCCTCTCTGCCCTGGTGGCTCTGGTTCTGTCTTTGATGGCATCAGTTACAACATGACACCCAAGCCAGTCGAGTTGCAAGGTTAAAGCAGATGTTTTGGAGGAGGGACTGGGTTTGAACATGGTGGGTCACTCCTTACTAGCTGCATGAACTTGGGCAAGTAGCTTCACCTGTCTGAGCCTCTGTTCATCGGGAATAATGGCCATGCCTACTCACGGGGCTGTTTAGAGGATGAAATGATAAAATGTGCATGGTGTGGTTAGTCCAGTGCCTGGCACAGGGATGCTCACAGAAGGCAGACCTTCCTCCTTTCCTGAGAGGATCTGCGGCGAGCATTCAGCATTTGGCGAAGGCTCACTCACCTGCACCTGGATCTCACGATTGCCCCGGGAGGCTGTTAGTGGTACTGTTTTATTATGCTTATTTTGTAGTTGAGGCCTGGCAGCTGAAGAACTCCTAGCCCAAGGGAAATACAGACTCACCGGGGAGCCCCTGCCCAGCCCTTGCCACTTTGGGCTTGAGCCCAGAATCCACAGCCTGTCTGCCCAGGGGCTGGCCTTCGTAAAGGAGGGGGGCCAACTGGTGGCCTTCCCTCCCTGGAGTGTTGGTCAGACTCTTCCCGGGTCTCCCTCCCTGCACCCTTGTTCCTCATTACCATTCAAGTTGTGGGTTCAGAACACACCTGGGAACTTCTTGGTTCAGCATTTCAAGAGGTAGAAGAGTAGAGGAAGAGAGAGACTTTTAAATAATCACTGGCAAAAGAGAGAGAGGCATTCAATGAAAATGACAAGCGTGGTCACCACATTTCCTAGCTCCTTCTTGCTTTTTTTCCCCTCCCAATAGGTAAAGTGGCCCCTCCCCCCTTTTAAGATTTTATTTACTTATTTGAGAGACAGAGAGTGAGTGAGGGAGAGAGCACAAGCTGGAGGAGAGGTAGAGGAAGAGAGAGGAGCAGGCTCCCCAGTGAGTAGAGAGCCCAATATTAGGCTCAATCCCAGGACCCTGGAATCATGACCTGAGTTGAAACAACTGAGCCGCCTAGGTGCCCCCAAAGTGCTCTTTTGTGTTTCACTGACCGGAGACCAAAGAACAGCATTCAGCATTTTTGGTGGCCCCTCCCTGGAACTGGAGCTCCTCGTCCACTGGGATGCAGCACCCCTACCCCACAGGAAAATGGCTCACAAGTCCTGAACATTTTGCCTTGGATCCACCATGACCTCCCAGTTTGTGAGGAGAAGGTCTGGGTGGGCATTCAGGGGTTTAACCCAGTTCCATAGTGGAGTCCAGAGCTGGACCTGGAAGGCCCTTCACGAGGCAGGTGTGGAGTGTGGTGCAAGGAACAAGAGTCAGCAGACCAGCTATTCCTGCTGGCCCACTGGTGGCATGATGCCAGCCCTTCCGCGCGCAATGTGCCTCCAGGGGAAGGAGCCCGGCAGGTACTTACCAGTGGAGCTGAGAACCACTCAGGATCCAAGCCACTGGAGACGGAGCTCTCGGGGCTGCTCACAGCCGGGGGAACCAGCCGGCTTTGGCAGCTGTTCCCAAAAGTGACACACCGAACCCCTGGTTTCAGCTCAGTCCCAGACCTGCCTCTACCGCCCAGTGCTAGAGCTGTATTGACCAGGCAGTTCCCACGGTAACATGCACAGGTGCCGCATGGTGTGTGAAGCCCCGTGTAGCCAGAGCCCAGAAAGTTCTCAGCACAGACAGGAGGTGGCCACTGTTGCTACCCTTTTCCACAGAGGAAGAAAGTGAGGTTTTGAGGGGTCATCTAATACTCCCAGATCACACAGCCAGTAAAGGAGGTAGCTCGAATTGAAGCTGGGAGCTCTGTCTGATGCCATGACCTGGGTTCTCTGGCTCGTGCCTGGGGGCAGCCCAGCCTGTTGTCTGTCTAGTAATGAGGATTAAACGCGCTATTCTGTGTGATAATGGACTTGGGTGGGGGACAGAGCCCGGGTACCCCAGCTGCAGGAGCTCAGCTCCTTCGACAGCCGGCTCCACGGCTCTTCACCCTTCGCACCCCCTCCCACAGAGCCGCTCGCTCCCCAGCAAAGGGAAACAGAAGAGAAATGGGCTTACTTCTCAGCTGCGTCTCCGGGAAGGGAACTTGGGAGCGGTGGCTGGGTCCCTCACTCCGCTGGGAAGTCTCACACTAGCAAGGAGGACTGCCTCTGAAGGGCGGTGCTTAAACCCCGCGCAAGTGAGGCAGCCACTGAGGCAGATCTGCATTCCTGTCTATTCTGGTAGCAATAAGAAGGAACTGTTACTATGGTAACGATACTTCACTTGGTGCGCGGCCACTTCCACAACCCGGAACACTGCGTCCAAGACACCCGCCGGAGAGGCGCAAGTAAATACCCATTTGGTCAGATTGTGGAGGACGCAGAACCGTGCCAAGCTTTGTCTGAGCTAGGCGGCTTGCACAGAGGCATTTCCCTTGTTTCCAATGGGAGGGTCAGGGCGAGTGCATTCCAGAGTCTCCCAGGGGAGGGAGAGCCAGGCATCCGCTGGCCCCGCAGTGCCCAAGCCTTCAGCAGAAATGGGCTCTGAGGTGGGAAGGGAGGGCGAACCCACATGGGTTCAGTTCCTGGTCATCCACTGGGTCAGGATCTCCATACATCTTACTCCACAGTCTGGACTTCATCTGAACTTCGGAGAGGAGCAAGGGAACGTGGCACAGTTGAGCGTGTGAGGAAGGTGGAGCTGATAAAATTGGGCCCCTAGATTCCACCGCCCAGCGCCAGCCGGGCTCAGGTGCCCGCCCCTCCGGTGAAGGGTCTTGGTTGGCTGGAAGGCCAGGAAGCCAAGGATGTACAGCACTCATGAATAGAGGCATTCACAAGACAACATGTGCCCTCTTTGGCCTATGTGGTTAATTTGGTCAGCATTCATTGAGTACCTACTGTGTTCCTGGCCCTGTCCCCAGTGCCGTTGCTACGGTGTGAATGACAGCCTTGGGCTCCGGGAACCTGTACTCACTGGTGGGGGAGTCAGACGAGAAAGGAGACAAACCAGAAACTTCGACCTGTGATGAATGTTGGGCTGAAAGTAAGACTGGGCGAGGTGGAGGGGAGGGCCTGAGCTCAGGAAGGGTGGACACGGAGGTGCTGACCTTTTAGGGAGGCCTGGGTGGTGAGAAGGAGTCAGCAATGCGATGTCTGTTCCCACACGAGGGCATTCCGTATAGTGGGCAGAACCAGTGGTAAGGCCCCAGGATGGGGATGAGTTTGATACGGTGGCAGAAGGCCAGCGGGGCTGGAGTGTTGGCATGAGGGGGAGGTGGGCCATGGGGCTGAACACAGAGTCAGGGGGCAGGTGGTTCATGGCCTGGGAGCCTTGACCAAGCAGGCTGTTCTGGAGCCACTTAAATAAACTTAGAGGGTCACAAATTCTTGGGCATAAAACAATTTTCTAGAAACAAGACATGTTCCTTTTTGTTCCTTCTTCCTAAACTCTGCTTCTCTTGAAGAACTTTGAATGGTATTCTTCCCAGGCTTCCTGTCCTGCGGCGGCTTAATTTTACTAAATTCTGGTGGTGAAAGACTGCCATTAAATTCTTGTCAAGCCACTCTTTGTTGCCACATGTCTTGCTGTGCAAATGGTTCTTCTTGGCATTTCCCAGGGCCCACAGTGGCTGATCTGAACTAATCTGGGTGCCTTCTGATGGTGGGGGAATAGGAGCGAGCCTGGGGAATTGACAGCTTCTGCTCGCCACCTGGAGATGAACTCCCTAATCCAGCTTACTCCAGGGGGGCAGACTTTGGGAGTTCCCATACTAGCAATGACCTTCATCTCTACTTTGTATTCTCTTTACTGAAAGACTTTGATGGCACCCCCAGAGCAATGGCGAGCTGAGGAGACTTGGGTAGGCATCCCCCAAGGTTGGGCACCATTTTCCCCAGGCAGCTGGGACTCACTATGCCTCTCCCATTAAAGCTCTTCTCACAGTCCAACCTGTGTACAGACCCATCAGGCTCACCCACCGGACTGCCAGGCTGGGGGCTGGGGCCTTACCTTATCCTTCTTAGTCTTCCTGTCCCACTACCAAAGTGTTCACAACTATTGTTGACTTGTAGACACCAACGACATTGACACACCTATGTATTTTTTTCAAGATACAAAAGTTAGTGCGTATGGTACCTAGAGGCCTAATCTGGAGTCATATATATTGAACGGCTAAAGGGGTCAATTCTGCATCAACGTGTCTCAGATGTCATGACTAGCCATCATTTGTGAGATAAGTGCTAAAATGGAATTAAAATGGGCCGTGCTTCTGGATTGCTGTACTAGAACTTATGAGGGAAAGGCCCACAGATCTGGATTTTTAACATGTCCCCCTGGGATTTGTTTATCTCTGGGGAGTTTGAGAACCACTATTCTACTGCATAAAATTACAGGCCCATAGTCACAATATTTCTGTCATGTTTGTGGTTTAAACACAAAACAAAATCAAGCATATGTGGCTCTCACTCTCAGGAAACAATAAAGATGAATAATATGAGAAAAAGCAACCTTTTCCATTTGATGACCCATTTAGTTACAATTCACATCTGGTTCAGTTGTGTCCATTTTGCATATTGGAAAATAGAGGCCTTTTGGGCAAATGAGGCTTTTAGGAGTTTACTCCAGATTACCACTGAATTCAGCCCCAGTTTCTGCCTCCTGCCTTGGTCGGTGGAGCTTTCCCTGGAGGCCTTCCCATTCTCCCTAAAGGAAGGACTCTACAATACCAGGGGCCTGGAGATCAGAATTTTTGCTCAGCCCAATGAGAACTGAAGGGGAATCCCAGAGGTTGAGTACACCCCTCCCATACTCCCTTCTTGTCTCTCTGAAGTTTGTTTTCTTGGGAACTTAGAGAAGCCAAAAGGAAGGAGATTAGTAAAGACCGGGAGAGGCAGTCAGGAGTGGGAGCTGGGGAATTTTCCTCCTTCCATTGTGGGCTGCGGCTGCAGCTTGCATTAAAAAGAAAAGACCTCCAAAGACATCTTTCCTTTCATTTTTGCTCCCCTTTTTCCAAAGCTCACAGGCGCCTGGAACAGCTTATATGGGTGCACAAACATCAAACAAGTTCCCATGGCAACTCAAAACTTCCTCCTCAGTGGCCGTATTCAGTCTAAATCAACAGGGTCCCTTTTCAAGGCCTCAATAAGGTTTCTGAGAAGCCACCCACAAAACAGCCTTAGGATCCAACCCCCTCCCCACCCCCAACACGCTCAGTTGAAAGGACATGGAAGGAGGGAGAGACTGTATTGGCAGAAAAACTTGTCATGGGATCCATGGAGAAATTACAAAAGCAATGAGAGTTGCCTTTACAACAGATTTGAACCAGGAAGAATTTACCCAAGGGAGGGATTTCAAGTGTGCAAATGGGAAACTATCAGGGAGTAGGGAAGAACTAAGTCTTGTTTCAGAAAGCTGGCTCTCCAGTCTGCTACCCTTAGGCCTGCTGAATCTGGTCTCTTAGCTGCAGAGGGGCCCTGGGGTGCCCTCTAGCCCCAGCACATTTTAACTCATAGCCAGGCAAAAGATGAACAGAGGAGCTAGGGATAGGGAGAGGAGTGTGTGTGTAGACAGAGAAAGAGAGGAACCTGGGCAGGCCGTAGCTTGTCATGCCCAGCAAACTTCCATGATCGCTGGCAGGGGGGCTGCAGATTCAACATATAAAAATGCAGCATGTTCAATGTAAATCTGAATTTCAGAGAAGCAATGAATATGTTTTTAGTACAAGCATAGCCATGCAATAGTTGGGTTATACTTAGACTAAAGTATTATTTGTTGTGTTTCTGAGGTTCAAATTTAACTGGGTGTCCTGCATTTTATCTGGTGTCCCTGCATGGCAGGCAGGGATGGAGGCTGTGGCTGCTGCTCTAGCTATCGCTGATGTCCAAGGCACCTGGAGTGCAGCCTCTGTCCATGCTGCAGAGAGATGCCTCCCATCCTGCCAGGACCTGGCCTGAGCTCCAGGAAGGATGTAAGTCCCCAGTCCCCCCTGGCGGGCCTTTACTCCAGCACTGCGATGCTTCCCAGGGATGGCCAAGCAGGAGTTATTCCTAGAGGTGACCCTTCCAGCTTCGCAGTGAAGAGCATGGTCTGTGGTATCCGTGTAGATACCACTCCTTGCTCCACTGCTGGGCAGCTAGGTGACCTTCAACTCCTCAGCTCCTCATCTCTGATATGGAGCATTCTTTTGAGGAATAAAGGAGATACTGCATGGGATGTCCTTACACTGCTTGTCACAGACTCTGGGCTCCTGGGTTGCTGTTATTTTGATAACCCATTTAAAAGCAATCAAAATGTTCATCCACGTGAAAAGAGTGGGATTAAAGACTAGAGTTGATACAACCTCGGCAAGGTAAAACACAAGCTATGCATCGCAGAGACTTTAAGGACACACCCCCAAATGTTATCAGCAGTGCTTAGGATTATGAGTGAGACTTCCCCTTCTTATTCTCAATTTCCCAAAATATTCATGGTGAGCCTGTAATAGTTTAATATTAAAAATTTTTAAAAATAATTTGTGGTGAAAAATTTTCTAGAAGTGTTCTATTACTTGGTGCACAGCTTGAGACTAAATGAAGACGGATGGCTACTATCTTAGATTTAACTCTGTGAACTGTCCTTGGGGCTTCTAAAGGCAGGCGCTCTTGCCTCTTCACTTAATGGTCCAGTTGGATCCTGACTCTGACTCTTACTTCTTGCTTTTCCATGTGTGAGACAACAAGAGGGCTACTTCTGTCCTGGCCCTGGGTTTGAATCTCAGCTCTACCCCGATGGGCTGTGTGATGTTAGACAAGTCATGTTATCTTCTAAGCCTAAATTTTCTCATGTTTATTTATTTAAAAAATATTTTACTTATTTATTTGAGAGAGAGAGAGAGAGAGAGAGAGAGAGAGCGCATGAGAGAGGAGAAGGTCAGAGGGAGAAGCAGACTCCCTGAAGAGCCAGGAGCCCCATATGGAACTCAATCCCGGGACTCCAGGATCATGACCTGAGCTGAAGGCAGTGGCTTAACCAACTGAGCCACCCAGGCACCCCAGTTTCCTCGTGTTTAAAATAAGGGTCAACACTTCTGACTTCCCTGAGAGGAGGTACATATCTGTTATATTTATGAGCACATCCATGTGCCTTGTGTGGGGGCGGGGCACACTGGTGGTCAATAAATATTGGTGGGAGGAATAACTGAATTACGATGGTGAGATGACAGATGTACAGCATTTGACAAAGTGAGTGGCAATAACAAGTGATTAACATTATTTGCCATTATTATTACTATCTCAGGAGTAGATGTTGGCATGGATAGACCTAAGTTTGCACTAAGTGTTTTGTACCCCATAGTCCGATAGCAGCGTTCTCTTAGCAGGACAATGGGCAAGCTGCCAAGCTCTTTAAAGCTCAGTCTCCTCATCTGTTAAATGGGAATGACAATTAGCAGTGACCTTGTAGGGTTCTTAAGACTGAATGAGCTAGCAGTGCCTAGCACAAAGTAAATGCTCCTGCCAGCAAGGGTCCAGTCAAAGGCCTTGCCCCCTCCCTGGCTTGTAGCAGTGAGTGGTACAGATACCGGAAGATGATAGGGCCCTGGAACGACTCGGATATGCCCGCTATTCTGCATAGGTTGCCAGTGAAAAATGTTGCCTTCTGAATGAGGCTCATCGCTGTAGCTCCAGGTCGGAGGGAACACAGCATCTCCAGATTAGATAGCCTCTCCTCTTTGTAAGAAGATAGGAACTGATTGGGGACACTTAGGTGAAGTGCTTTGCAGTGGGGAAGGGGGATCCTGGAGCCCGGATGTGAAATTGGATTCCCTTTCTGCCCGCCCCAGCTCAGACAGATTTAAGACCCTCCCCCAAGGAAGGCGCCGGCAGTCCTGAAGTTCTTGGCCAGTTCTTGTTTTTGGACTTAAGAGAACCGTTGTTTCAATGTTCCCAAGCAGGAGCTCCGCGTGGGGAGTTAAGTAAGAGAGGCAGTCAGTCCCAGAAGGGAGGGCACCGCTGCTGGGAAGGCGGTGGAGGGAGGGAAGAGGGAGGAGGGTGAGAGGGTAGGGGCTGGCACACCAGTGCAGACAAGAGGCCAGTGGCTCTCCTGGAACCTTTGGCTCCAGGGGTCTGCAGACAGGACCACTGTGTGTGTGTGTGTGTGCGCGCGCTCCTTGCCCTCGGCAGATCGGCAGATCATAGCTGCCTCCCTGAGCCCAAGTCCCCTGACACTTTCTAATCACGTTTCCCCAACTGGCAGGACCACGCCCTAGAAGAATTTTCACCTTCCCTAAACCATTCTTTCCTAGCACAAAGTCCAGAGCGAACCGCCCTAAACCCTTACGGCTTTTTTCTTTCTACATCTCTGGTTTTCCCAATTATTTTTACACTGACTATATGCCATATTTGTTTTATTTTCTTAAGTAAAAAATCTCTTATTGTCCTGAATAGAAAAGTACTATGTGCTTACTGCAAATAAGTTTTAAAAAAGACAAATAGGAGAGAAAAAAGGAAGCACCTTATCATCTAACTCTCATTCTTGAAAATAACCACCATGTGTTCCCTTCTAACTCTTTTTCTGTTTACATGCGTATACACAGAAAAATGGTTTCTCCCCTTCCTGTAACTTGCTCTCTTGCCTTTCCGCCGCTGATGTAATACCTCCCTGGACATCACCACTGGTATGCGTCAGTGCTCCTTCATGTGCCACTGCGGGCGACCCTGGTCTTACCCATTTTCCACCCTCCCACGCCTACAAACGCCTACGCGCGTAAGAGACCTGCCAAGAGATGGAACCTTGCCGCACTTTCATAGTTCAGAAACCGAGTGCGTATGTGTATGGGGGAGAGGGAGGGGGGACGTGCTCGAACACTGGAATAAAGTGATAGATCTAATGGTAGGTCCCCTACCCCTAATGGTAGGAAGAATGTAGGAGCGAAAGAAGGAATTCAAAAAAGTAATTTAAAAGAATGCAAAAAGGGAGGAAAGTAGAGCAATGAAGGAGGACCGAGGTGCCAGCGGCAGCGGGCTGCCCTCTCGCACTATCCATGATGTAGGGCCCGGGAGGCCTTGCCTTCACTTACCGGACCTGAGGAGCACCGCTCGGTAGAGACCGGTGGCCTCGGCGGGGTCCCGTGCCCGCTCGCCCAGCCTCTGCGCCATGCGCCCGTGCGCCAGACTGTGGAGCCGGCACTGCGGACTGGGAGCGCACCGGAGGATAGTACTCCGGGGCGGAGTGCCTCCGCAGCGGTGACGCGCGACCGAGGCCCAAACCCTGCTGCGGATCAAGTTACCACCCGAGACCCGAGCGCCAGGCGGGGAGACGCCGCGGGGGG